>JBBPJQ010001130.1:0-12973 GCA_038088795.1 Boletus rex-veris
ATGTATCTACTGTATACTAGACAAGGGGGAGTGTTGAAAGGACACGTACTTGATGTCACGTGACCTGCTTATATAATCAGTAATAGTAGTATATAAGACTCTGCTGAGTCTGAATATGAATACAACTCTCTTGATCTCAACCTGCTATCATCTCAGAGTCCCCTCTCCAAAGATAATGCCCTAGAGTAGATTCCCTCTACCCGGTGTCCACATCGGGTAGATGCTATTGCAACATTATGGGTGCTACTGGTGACCTCAGACAGACCTCAGACATTCCAGGTTAACGAGATATACAATTAGTGACATCTGACTAATGATCATTCAAGCGGGTATAGTCTGCTCTGTCGAGGTGTGTTTGGCAATGTATATAGGACACACGTGGGATTTCCGACATATGTTTGGTAAATGCCTCGTTGAAATGGCTGTGTAATAGTAGATCACACCCTCATGTTTAGCTATCTTATCTTTTCCCCCTTCTTCTCTCCTACAATTGATACGCTCATTCTCGTTCTCTTCACGTGAGCTTTCCGCCAGTGTTTCCGCCTTCTAGGTGGTTTCCATTCCAACAAAGGTGTGAATGCCTCGAGGATGCTGAAACCTTGGGGTATTTGTGAGCAAAGTCCGGGAGGACAAATCGTTTGTTAACTAGCTGAAGCTTTCTCTCAATCTGAACTTGGGAGATACACACTGCGTATGTTACAGGCAGTATACAGTTCCATCCGAGAACGAAACGAAACAACCTTGATGTTACAGAGGACACATACAAAGTCTACACAGAATAAAAGTACACACTATACAATCAACGCGCAATTCATGCTCTCGAGAATGAAACCGAACTTCGACAAATACGCGACGAGCCTACACTTTGACCTTCTCAGCAAGGAACTTGGACCATTCTTCCTCGCCCCAAGAGCTGGAGATTTCGCTCGCGAAGATACCATCCCATAACGCGGTGGGCGAAACATGAACTCCGTTTTGTCTGGAGAATTTGACTAGAGTAGGACGTTAACAAACAAGGCACTAGCCATGTTGAACCCTAAAGCTCACTGGTGTACTTCAAGTCATCCGTGACGGCCACACCACCGTTCGGACTGCCTTTAAGCCTGAGGAGTTCCCTGAATTCCTCTACCCTGCCCTTGTCCTGGATCACAGATTCGGCAATGTCTGCGAGCTTCTCGCGAATCTGCAAAGGGGTGAGGGTCGAGCTGGGAATGTCGTAAAAATTCTCTTGTTCGTCAAATAACTGGTCGGTATGAGTTAAACAGAAAGACGACAAAATGTCACGAAACACCTACTTTGCGAGAAAATGCCCAATAGTGTTCAGGCGACGCTCGAACAACCTGAAAAGGCCCGTCAACATTGGTCCATTCGATCCTACCATGGAGCTGACCGCGAGCCCAGCTTCGTGGGTGAACGTCGACGACGCATGCCAGGGCTGAACTTGGAGCCTCACGATGAGCTTGACTTTTCCATAGTATTTGCCGCCCTTGTCGAACCAAGGTTTGAGGACAGTGTCCACCGTACGCGAGAGTTTTGCACTGTGTTAGGTGTGTCAATCTCGTATAAACTGGTCCCTGAAGTACAGTAGGCACCTATAGGGGCAGACGTAATCGACTTGCGATGGAGCGTTAGCCGACCCGGATGACGAGGTAAGCTGGAGAATACTCACGGAAGACGTCCAGAGTGTGCGGAGCATCCCTTGTCCCCGCGACAACGAGTGGGTTGAGAGAGGGTTGCAAGGCCATGGTGAGTGATGGGGAAAGAAGAAAGGAGCTAATGTCACAGTGACGCGGCATCGGTATTTATCTCGACTACTTACGCACGTGACTGCATGAGAAAGTACTTGCTGGCAGGTCCCAATACACCCATGTGAGGATTGCTGAACGTTGAGTCTGCTGTTCAGAGCGAAAATGTAGTCGGCCTTGGTCCACAGGGGTCAGGCTTAGGCCTGAATGCCAGCATTCCGAAGAGTCTCTGAGTCGTAAGCTTAAACTCCTCAACGTCGGTAATAGGTCGACAAGAAGCATTGTGCCTTGAAGTCCGCCAGTCAGTACATTTCAGAGTTGTTTAAGCGACTATGCAGGTGTTTTGCACGGAAAACCCGGGGTAGACATTATGCGACACTTACACCCAGTCCCCTCCCGCCGGGGCTTTCTATTCCAACTGGCAGGACATTCGAGCTTCGAGCGGGGTATCCGTCTGGCTCAGTGGCTGGCCTCCAAGTTGCTGACTGTGCTGCATCCAAACTAAATGGCGATATCCTGGTAGCATAAACGAGGGAGAAAAATGGAAAGACTCGCGAGTATAATCGATTGCTGAGTGTTTGTTCGCAATGCATTCAAAGGTTTGCATCCTCACGGAGATTACAAACCTTCCAATGCATTTGAGCAAATTCCACGGGGAAAAAACGCAACGGTTCGATTTGGATTGCATTTTCAATATGGACACTGGAGGAATGCGATTGACTAGCCATTGCAAGTGGTGTTGGCATCGTCTGGTGAGCGTGGTTGTCGGAAGACAAGGCGGAGTCGATGGGGTCCTCGTGGAGTTTGGCTCATCCGCCCACGGTCTCTACATACGACTCTATCAAGCAAGGTGCACATCGCCGCTACTTGGTGCTATACAAATTCTCGCTAGCTCGACAAGTTTGACAAACAAAGTCATTTCCCAGCTCCAAGCCCAACATATGGCGGTCCCATTCACCACCTTCCTAGTTGAACTATCGGAGAGCGTACACACTGACGATGGACAGCGTCTGGCTTACTTGCTCCGACCGACAAGCCCTCACGGGAAGGATCTGGTCAAGGAGTTCAAAAGCCCGTCGGTATGTGACCAGCAACGCGCTCAATTACGCATCTTTTGAGCGTCTTCAATCGTCTAGCGCGACGTACTAATGTCCCAGTACGGTGGGTGCATAGAGAGCCCATGGGACGAGATTGCTATCCGATACGTGATGGTTACATCCCACGTCGCACGGAAACGACCAGGAGAAGCTTTCAACGAACAGTCACAGCTGATTTCGTGCGTCTATGCTAGCATTTGTCCGAGAGCGGCTGTGAATATGTGTTATGCAGGTTGTTTTTCCGGTTCTTCACTCAGAACACAGGATGGACCCTGCCTGTCTTGTTCTCCACGCTACGTGATCTCAGGGATCTTGCTTTTGACGTGAGTTCCCCATCTGATACCCTGTCATTCGCGTTTTGACGCGTTATACTGATTCAGGCCGATTTCCACGCAAAGTTGAATGGTCAAAGCAGTGAACGCATGGAGAGTGCTGCGGGGGTAGTGGCGAAGGCATTCAGCAACTGTATGACTGATCGGTATGTATCTCGAGCTACACGTCCCGGCCCTCTTTCACTCACGTGAAGTAACTATCTCGAGAACATCTCCACTAGATCAATCTCGAAAATGGGGCATCTACTATGTTGTTGGTCTGATCATGAAGTGCTACTTCCGTGTAAGTCTCTAACTCCAATCTACCGCGTCAAGTGTTTTGAGAGGGTTTAGGTCAAACGGATATCTTTGTCGAAAAACATCTTGCGAGCGTTGGATGCGAATCCAGATATACCTCCTTTGACAGCTTACCCCCGCTCACATCAAGTGTGTTGCATCTTGATACAGCGCGCCCCGTATCGCTAAAGGTCACTACTAATTGAAGGTTACTTACCGATACTATCTCGGAATGCTCAGTTTTCTGAATGAAGACTATGCAAAGGTCGCGTACCTCCTGAACCCATCGTGCTGGCCTTGTTGATCTTTCGCTGTAGGCAGAACAAGAACTCACGCTTGCGTTCTACAATTGTCACATTCAGGCTCACAGAAATCAGGAGTACGTTTGAAGACTAGCTTCTTGCCCAGAACGCCTTCTCAGGTACACTTGTAGACGAATATTGACGTGTTTGATTCCTTTGCGTATCCTGCGAGGTCACCTCCCATCTAGGATACTTCTGGATCGTTTCTCTGTGCTGGATGAACTCTTCTCACCATTTATAGCAGCAATACGTACAGGAGATATCACTGCGTTTGATGCGGCACTCGATCATTGGGAGCGTCGTTTGGTCGAACTTAATCTTTGGATCACGATTGAAAAGGCGCGTGAGCTGTGCATCAGAGGACTGTTCAGACGCGTGTAGGTCCTTCCACTCTTTCCTCTTTCGTTGACGATGCTGAGTGCTTGGTACACAGATGGGTAGCGAGTGACAAGAGTACGCGGATCCCAGTGTCCATGTTCCACTACTCGTTGCGTGTTTCGGGAAATGACGTTTCCGTGGACGAAGCAGAGTGCTTCGTTGCGAACATGATCTACAAGGGATATATGAGGGGATATATTTCGCACGAGAAGCAGATGATCGTGTTGGCTAGTACGAGTGCCTTTCCGAGGCTTGGGGACCGACAATCCCCATACGTGTCGCTGTAGCATTGCCAACCCATTAGTAACTGGTAGTAGGATGGCATGACGACTTGTCCTGCCTGTGTTGCCTTGCTGTTTGTCGGAGTGAATGACGATCGGCCTTGCTGTACCGGAACTGGCTCACAGCCTGCTGCTAGTCTTGGTAATCATACCGGTTCCGTTTCTGATCGACCTTTCTTTCGAACGAGAAGAACAGCCTTGCGGTGGTGAAAACCACTGTAATGTGAATATAAGGATCGTGGTGGGCGAGGATGCCTCTCACGAGTCTCACCCTAACCCATCCATCACCACGACCCCGCCATCTCGCACGATGAAGTTCCGTCTATCTTGGGGAAGATCCCCCAGCACTAAGGTCAAGCACCCTGATCCGCAGTCCTATATGGCCGACCCCCCTCCGTACACGAGCGTCGTCTCACCAGAGAGTCACACGAATCATAATCATGGAGCACCACGCACCGGTCGCTCTTCCGCCGCCGCCGGGTCTTCCGGTGTCTCTGAACGTATGCCATTACCTCCTGGTTCTCGCCACACCCGTATATTCATGGTTCATCCAGCGTTTTCATCCTCTAGGCGACTTCGAGATATTGCGTATCTCCAGGCGCCGATGCGTCAAGACTCCAAGGAAAATGCCTTGGACACGTTGCGCACGTACGATACGGTCGTTATCATGGACGACTCGGGGTCTATGCAGATAGATGGGCGATGGGAGCAGGTGAGTGTGACCATGATCTTGCTTGGTGGCATATCATCCAACGTGATGTCGCAAAGGCCTGTGATGCGTTGAGCGAACTTGCTCAGATAGCCGCCACGTATGACAGAGACGGCATAGACATTCATTTTCTCAATCATCCCACATGTGGCATGAACATCAAGGCAAGCACACCGTCATACGTCACCGTCCCAATCGCTCTCCTAACCCAGTTTCAATCAAAAAGGATCCCAAGGGCGTTCGTCACCTGTTCAGACACGTGCAACCGGAGGGACCCACGCCCATCGCCAACAAACTCGACATTCTAGTCGGAGACTATGTGGACAAACTCGAGCGAGCCGGTCGGAGGAAACAAAAGGGCGACGCGCTCGCTCTCCGACAGATAAAACCCGTCAACTTTATCGTCATCACGGACGGTGTGCCGAGTACGTCTTTCCATTCGTGTTTGGTGCGAACGGCAGAACCCAACAAATGCGTTTTAGCCGACGAACCGATGGATTCCATTGTGTCGCTCGCACGTAGGCTTGATCACGAGCATGTCCCACTTGCTCAGGTGAGTGAAGAATGAATGACATGGGGCGGGAGTTCGTGGCGACTGACTCGGAGTTGTCCAAAGGTCGGGATCCAGTTCGTCCAGATAGGAAACGACAAGGAGGCGACGGAATTCCTAAAGCAACTAGACGACGATCTCAGTGGCATATTTGGTGTGCGAGTAAGTTGACATGTCGGTCATGTCATGTGCGAGATCGTTGGTGCTTATTGCACTCACGTTTAGGATATCGTTGATACTACACCTTACCTCGGGGCAAACTTGACAGCGACGATGCTGATCAAGATCCTTTTGGGTGGTATCAACCGTCGTGTCGACAGACGCGGTGGAGAGGCGGTGATGAGCAAGTAGTTCATAGATCATTTTCCTTTCAGTTGAAGAACAGCGTTCTTGGTGTACTTGGAGCTTTGATAGCCGGTTTTACAATATTAAGTAATTTTTCCAATGCTTCCAGGCTCAGTATGTAGTATGTAGTATGTAACTGTCATTGTCTTGTATCTTTATGAACCTCAACTTTCTACCTTCTATCAGATATATATATATGCTATGTACAGATTCCCGCAGCGACTATCGACTATCGGGATAAATTATGCTACGTGACTAGTAAGAGAAAAGAACTGACAAGACGATTCAACAACTCGAAGCCATTACCAATAACCAAGTTCCGTGCCTTGAAAGCCAATCTCGAGCCACCTCTCTACGCCTTCCATCGGCTGAACCTGAGATTGCGGTCCATTCATGCCTTGAAATCCAATCTTGTGGTATAGCCTGCGCGCAGGTTCCATCTCCTTCGAGTTGCCTACATAGAGCACGACGCGCTTCTCCCCCGGAGAATGGAGAATCCTAAACGTATATCAAGCAGAGCATCAGAACGTATACAATATCGTCTTCAATGTACAAACGATGCACACGCACTCTGTACACACGCGGTGTAAAAGGCGCGGGGCACAACCAAGCCCGCGAGAGTGCGCCACCGTAAACACCTTGGTGACCGCCGTCACATGGTTCGATTCTCTGGTCGTCGCCACGAGACACGCCATCTCGGGCGCTTGACCGTGTCGCTGGATCAAGTGCGCCCAGACTTGCTCGTTGGCGATCATCGAATCGGCTTCCAACTTTGCGCGTGCGTCGTCGAGTAGATAGGGCGGCTGTTGCAACCAAAAACGTGTTCAGCTTGGACGACAACGACCGGATAGACGATGGACGTACCGACGTCTTGGAAAACGCTATGCACAAGTTCTTGACCTGCTCTAAATGGGACGTATCCGCACGACAGAGAGCAATGGAGACACCCTCGGAGTCCTCCAGAGGGGGTAGGAGAGACGCATTGAGCGTCTCCCGGGTGCAAAACGTAAACGTCGCGTCGTAGTAGGGGGGCTGGAGCGCTTCAATGTCATTCGCCCCGCCCGCGTGGGCTTGGGTCACAAAGACCTCGGCAAGCCTTTCCGTCACCCTCGCAATCGAAAAGACGGAGAAGACGCGCTGGGGATCGACCTCGTTCAGCAAACACTGGACGAGCGGCAACAAGGCATTGTCGAGATCCTGGTCATTCATTCCCTCCCGGATGGCCCGGGCGAACGATGCAGACGGCACGACGAAGATGGGGTAGTTGTCCACCGGTCCTCTGGTACAAGACAGGACGAACTCGACGTTTCTCGCCCCGTCGTACTGAGCGATCCACAAGTGGTCGTGGACACCACCCTGAGGCAAATACCTTGCTTTCAGCGCAAACGGGAGAATGACGTTGGCAGCTGCCTCGTTTTCCCACAGCGCGCGCCAGACTTCCTGGGGGATGTGAGACGCGTGGTGGAATGCAAGCGCTTGATGAGCAGGGACGATGTTAGCCATGCTGATACTGGTGTTGGTATGTGAGGATGGCCATACCTCTCTCTCCTTGGCTTTAATACGCCAGAGACGAGACCAGAACGTACTTGAGCATCGTTCCCGGTGGTAGTCATTTGAATCGAACGTTCAGGCCATCTCGGGCGAGATATGATCACCGGTGGTCAAGTAACGTGGAGCGGATTCGAGCTTTGTGGCACGAATGAAATAACTAGGTATAGGCTCGGTGAGCAACGTTAAAACCCACGCGGGAAGGACCAAAAAAGGGTCCAGTGGCATTGCAGCAATCGAATGACACCAGACTTGGCCGTCGAGAGGCTGAACTGCACTGAGTAACGGGTAAAACGGGCAACGTTGGGAACCACGGCTGAACATGTTCAGTAGCAGGCTCGTGATTGTTCACCGAACCATACGAGACTTGCCTGTAAATCGACGCCCGAATGACGCGACGGGGTAAGCTGAAAGTAGTCTGCAGAGTGCCAACACGTGCGATCCTTGGCTTTGAGGTTTAAGGGGTTTCAGGTTTAGCAATGACCGAGACCTGTGCCATCAAAGCTTGAAACTGTATACCACCGCGAAGATCCGTTGCCCGCTTCACGTTGACCGTGACCTGCATGCAATCAAAACAAAACAACGAGTAACGGAACTCATGTCAAACGTTATCAGGCTAGCGGTAATGACGACGGGCCACTGTCGTCCCGACCTCAATAATCTCGAGGACTGAGTCAATTACACACAGAGTACTGCAGCAGCGAACGGCTAAGGGACCAGCGGCCATCGACAAAGAAAAAAAGAACTCACAAATCTATCTCATCGATCAGTCCACTTGTTAATGAGCGCCGGCGAGCGTCTCGGCGGTGTCCGGTGATGGGAACGATAAGCCGGTATGCAGTCGGGTAACATCCAAAATGCAGTTGGTCTTCCATCTTGTTTGTTGAAGGCTGTTGGAGGGAACGGCCATGCTTGCAACGCTTCGGAGATGTTTCATTGAAGTGCTACCGGCCCCGGCTCCTTTGATAGCCTAGTTCATATGCAGCGCGTCGTCGAACGTCCAGATTGTCTACAAGTCCCTTTTATCACCCAGTTCCCAACGAAACGAGCGATGCCAACTTCAATGGAAGCGAGGAACAAGCTTCTATAAGATGCTACATGTAGAACGAATCGTGAGGATCCTGGCAGAGGATATCCTGGCGCATGTAGTCCGTACATGAAAAGATAACTTTACGGGAAATTAAAACAGCTTATGACGAGTTGCAATGATTGAGTGTGGCTTGAGAATTCTAGATGGCAGGGACAGTGCGTTTTACTCCTTCCATGGATACTCGAACTTGGGCTGGTCTTTGCGCCTCCAAAGCTTCCTCCTGGAAGACATTATGAGTGGTGATTGACACGAATGTGGATGTGAGACCAACTTCTTCTTAGTCGTGAGGTTCTCGGCAAATACCTCGACGCAGTGCTTTGCTTTGAACTCTCGAATAAACCGAGGATCCCTTGAACATGTCGAAACTAGAAGAACGGGTAACGAATATGGTAAACCTTACCAGAGTTCACTAGCGATACCCAAGTCCTTGCAACATCGCATGAGAGCGTTGCTCTTGCATCCTTCGGCGGCAGTAGGGATCCCAGCGGGGTCGAAATACTCGTTTTCACCTCTAGCTATAGCGACGAGTCTGGGAGGAACCCATTATTGTCAATGGAGCGTGGTAAGTATTGAGTGGCCCTACCGTCCCTGGCAAACTAATGCATACTCTCTGCTGACTATTTTTGGGCCTACGTTTGTCTCCGTCCTTGGAGCGAGTCCCCAAGCGCCAGGTCCAAAGGCCTTGTTCAAGATACGACGGTACTTGATTTCAGGAAGGTAGATGAGTCCGTCTATACGAATGAAATCAATGACGTATGGGAAGCGAGAGGAGAGGAACACACCAGGTTTCATCTCGATGTCCATTTCGTCGATGGGTGCGAGGAGGATATCGGCAATCTCCCTCGGAAATGCTTCTACGGACAAGCCGTAGTAGCTCTTTGACCAATCATTGGCTGCAGTGTCGCCTCCTGAGACAAAGTCACCGGGAAAAGCGATTTGAGAGACGCGCGAAGACTCTGCGGAAAGGATGGTGTCTGAAGGTACTTGGTCTTCGAATGCCTCGCTGACTCTGACTGCATCTGCTGTCACTTTAGAGATGTCGTCTTGGGTTACTTCGTTGTTGTTGTTGATTGTGCTGGTTGTGCTGGCTGGTGCTTTTGTTACGCGCGAGCTGGTCGCTGCAGAACGAGCAGGGTAGGTACGCGTCGATGTAGCATAGGTTCTATGACAGAGATTGCCCACACGCGGGATGTGACGTATGGTTGGACAGAGTCTCGCGACGAATGACATGGTGTTGAGTAGACGTCCCCAAAGGTAAACTTGCAGCTCTAACAGTTTGGCTAAAAAAGTAATAATAAATTTAAATAAATGGTGGCTCTGGAGAATGGTGGCTGTGGGGGTACAAAATCCTTCGCCGTGGTAAGGTAATGATTATAGCCTTACGATGAACAGTTTGGGGTGCAGCACACACAAAAGTAATAAATGGTGGCGATTGGTGGTGCGGATGAATCTGCGTAATCATGATTGAATGCAAATTGAATGGGCATTAGTACGAGGTCTGGATGAGCGCTCATGCTCCATTCGGCACAACATTTTTGAACTCAGCATCCTCGGCATGAACGAAGGAAGGCCAATTGCCTTTACGATTGGGACGGTCGCTCTGACTCGGACTAGGCCAAACGACAACCCTCATGTATGTCTTTACTTCTTAGATGATATGCAATTTTTGGATTCTACTTCGTGTTGAGGTTGTAGACCAAATCACTATCGACCGTTCGGCCGACGGCGGTTTTCGAGGGACTTGATGGTTTCAATCGTACTTAGAAAGGCAGTTAGCCTTCCTTCGTTCATGCCGAGTTCAAAAACGTTGCGCCATAGGCAGGTAGTTTTAGAACTGGCCCGATGCGTCACAGCTAGTCTCACATGGAATACGTCTCACCTATGGCTGGCATTTACTATTCTACTTCCACGCTGCGCCTTTATAAACTGGCCGCGACGATCCCCGCAAGCATCCCTCGTTGTCTCCCATGTCGTCTAACTCGCATCTGACAACCAACGTCGCTCAGGAAGAAGCACGGTCTATCAGTGCAGGCACCGAAGCAAATCCAGGCGACCAGCCCTGCACCGCCGGCGGGACGACAGAGACCAACGAACCACGTCACGGTCCAGGCTCTAGGGCTGCGCCGGGTAGGCTGGATCGCATCCTATGCTCCTTCACCGCAATGATATTCACCACACTCCTGGCCATCGACCTCGTCTTCGTCATTCGCATGGTGGAAACCGGACGCTTCTTTGACCCTTCCGGATTCCTCGTTTATCTTGGCATTGTCCTCGTGATCTGTGCCGCCACCCTGCTGATCGGCGTCTTCCACGCTGATCTCTCCCCCTCTGGGAGTTACGGTGAAACTGTTGGCCTGTTAAGTCGGGCACTGTATCACCTTCCGTTTTCAGCAGGAATGGGATACATGTGGTCCATCTCGGATGGTAAGTTGTGCAAATCGTGATCGAAATGACTAACCTCAAGAGTTCATCAGCCCTCCGTGGCATGCTGGCCAATGGCATGGTTATAGCGATCTTTGCTGTAGCGCAGTCCCTAGTCGACATACCGTTCCGAAATATGGTGTTGGACGTTTCGGGTTCCGAGGAATATGCAGGCCCAGTCGTGTTCTCCCGCTTCTGTCAAGCGATCTCCGCTACTCTGCAAGGGATTCCTCCAACGGTATCACAATTGGTCACAGGCAACAGCGGTGTCATTGCGGAAGAGCTGAAGAGCTATGCAACAGCTGTTTCGGCGAGCGTTACCTCAGCGACTCGGAGAAGAAGGTCAAGACGTTCATCATCTGCGAGGCAACATGGTGAGTTCCGAGCCAAGTTTCAGACGCAGTAAGTGATTGCAACCCCCAGCAGGTGAAACCAGAAGTCAACATCAGGGAGACTGATCTTGGTTGTAGCTGAGCGCTGAGGGATGAGATTACAGCGGTGTGCGAAACTAATGATTAATGAGTTTGTGTGGGCGCGGCGCGGCAGAGAAAAGGAAATCATTGTGGTGTAGTGGTGTGACTATAGTACTCATACGACGACGACTGCAATGCCCAAGAAAAAGCATACTAAAGTCAAAAAAAATTGCTGCTGTGAATCTCGTTGTCGCGAAGTGGGTGAGGACAAGGGTGAGGGTGGTGGTGAGGGTGAGGGTGGGGCAGACGAGGGGAAGGGAGAGGACGAGGGCCGTCCTGTTGTGGCAAGGCATCACCGGAGAGGGAGTTGGCCCGTCATCGTCGTCGTCGTCGTCCCATTGTGGCGAGGCGATGCTCACGCGCACGTGAAAATCCAAATGCGAATGCATACAATTCGTGTTTGCACAGGCGTTGAGGTGAGCAAGAGTGGTGGTGGTGGTGACGGGTCTGGAAACAATTTCCTCATCACTGACATGAGCAATTACTTCGTTTTTCCCACCGAAATCGACAGACGAGTAATCACCCTGCGGAACGGAAACTCCATTTCGCGCATGCTGTGCATCCATCTATGAAGCAATCTATGAAGCAGTCATGGCAGCGGATCCAGATGACTGTGGATATCTGTTTCTCCTCATGGAGGACGACTACTGCTTACGTGAGTTCACTTTGAATGAAGCCCCCCTTGCTGCACAGGCGCTCCAAATGTACGCACGTCCGTGTTTCCACGTCGTTCATTTGCTCACAAATTGGGAAGGATTATCGGCCAGAACTGATTCTTGAGAGAAGAATGCTAATGCTATTTGTAACACGTGAATTAATTATCGAGCTCCTCCATAGTACTTAACGTCCTGCTTCGCAACAATATAAAAGACGAACAAAAATAATAACCAGAATCAGAAATTCAGAAGAGAAGATCTAGGCAGGAATAAACTGTCGGATAGAATTCATTCTTCCATTCTTCAACGCTGCTGGCTTAAAATCAATCGGCTCGGCAGTTCCCGAGTAAATAAAGGTGACCGAGCCCCCTATCTTGCACTCCTCCCAAATAAACCATCCATGTCCCGAAGTTATATACACATCGTCCACCTCCTGGACGCACTCTTCCTCGTCACGTGGCTCAATGCGGAAGTCATCCTTTATCCCACTGTGGCCATCGACACCGACCGTGTCCCCTACCCCCAACATCTTATCCGTCGCTTTGAGCTCCTAACAGGCGTCATGACGTTCATGCTCTCGGGTTGCCTGTATGTCACCGCCCAGCGAAAGCCACGTTGGATCCAGGTCTGTTGGCACATCCTGTACCTCGTCTCTTACTCGATAGGGTTCTTTCATACGGTACCCATCGCCCTGCAGGCGGTGTTTCCTGATCGTAAGTGTCGTATCGTACGAGTGCCTGGTGGGTCTTGGCTGAGCTATGACGTGCACT
>JBBPJQ010001131.1:0-12965 GCA_038088795.1 Boletus rex-veris
CCCTCTTGCCGTCCTCCTCGACACATCAGACATACTCATTGCAAGCGCCATATAGCTGTGGACTACAGCACAGACACTCGACAACAACCGACATATCATAGAAGGATATTTGGTCGTTTCACTGATCCCATCCATCAAACTGCTGGGTGATTGATGGATTCAACTACTGACAACACTACACAAACATCTTGATGTCTGGCATCTCCTTGCCTATGTGATACTGGCTCAGGAACATTTGTGTACACCTCAACTCCCTGCTATAGCATATGCAATGGACAAAGGCTACACTTTTGTGAATTTGGAGACCCTCATTTGTGATGGTTCCTCCATCATGGACCTTTTGCTTTGAGTTACAGGAAATTCTAATGCAACTAATGCCAACCCAATCGGATGGGCAACAATACCCTTGTATATAAAAGAAGTTTTTCATAG
Source organism: Boletus rex-veris (assembly GCA_038088795.1). Lineage (NCBI taxonomy): Eukaryota > Fungi > Basidiomycota > Agaricomycetes > Boletales > Boletaceae > Boletus > Boletus rex-veris. The sequence continues at coordinate 433 of JBBPJQ010001131.1, forward strand.
GTATCTTGTCTCACTCATTATTGCTTGTGACCTAGTAAGATACATAACTTTCCATTCCCCTCATTGCTGATCTGTGTAGCCTTTGAATCTAGCTGAATATACTGAGTTTTGTGACCTTCTCCTTCTCCTTCTGCCTGATCTCCAGAATCAGGACATTTCTTGATGTATAATGCTTCACTCACTTGTTATCTCAGCATGGCAGAACTCTGTAATGCACAGCATAGTGTTGACGAGCTGTGATATGATACGGGTTGAAGAGCGTAGTGTTGGCAAGAAGTAGTATGATGAATGAGTAGGAATGAAGTCTATCTTCGAGACGATGCGAAGACTCGACGGTCTCTCTATCCTGGAACAACACAGGACTCAAGGTCACTAGGAACTAACACTGATATTGCATAGAACTAGCTTAGGAAAATACAGGCGAGAAGTACAAGACTATATATATGGTAGGCCCATGGTCCGTGCAAGAGATGGAATAGGAAATAAGGAAGCGGAAACCCAAAGGGATTCCATTCCGCAATGCAGAGACGCAGTCCCGCAGTGGATCAAGATCTGATGTGCAGCATCATTGGAAATACTATTTCAGCCATCAGAGAAGTCTGAAGGAAGTTGATGGCCAATGGAAGAGCGAAGGGAAGCTAACTATAATATGGGGATCAGGAGAGCCATGTGAGCCAAAGAGGAAAGAGATCGAGGAATGAGATCTAAATAGCTGGAGGACAACTCCAGTACAAATACAACTCCTTAGAGTGAGCGAGACAAGAGACAAGTGAGCGATAAGTGAAAGAAAAATGTAGCCCCCTTGTTAAACCATAACAGACTCATTTATTGCTTTGAAGTCAGATATGGATGTAAGTACACTAATTTGTTCACTCCATCTTATACATACCTGATGGCACACAGAAATCACTTGGTACCATCTCTTTTACAGCTGACATATGGGGGGACAAAGCATTACTATCATTTCTCATGTTAACAGCACACTGGATCGCAATAATGAAAAGACGGGTGGTCTACAACTCAAATTGGTGTTAATTGGCTTTCATCATATACAGTACATGGAAATCACACAGGCCCTGTGCTCACTTGAGCCATCCTCTAGTACCTCCTGGATAGCGTTGAGGTGACAATAAAGGTACATCTTTCTTGAGCGAGTCTATTAGCACATGCCACATATTGAGATGACATTCCAGCTTGGCTGGTTTACTCTAGACAATGTGTCAAACAACAAGACCATAATGGTAGAACTTGGGAAGATGTTGCAACATATAATATTTCATTTCATGCAACCAACCAACACATTATGTGCTTTCCACATATCATCAACTTGTGCAGTCAAGACATCATCCATGCATTCAATAAGACTAATTTAGCTGAACTCAATGCAATGTTCACTGACCTGTTCAATGATCCAGCAGAAAAGGACAGGTTTGTGGCTGCTATTGCCAGGTTCCTGATTGATGTATGCTGAGTGTTAGTTCTTTGAAAAACAGCAGGGGGGGCAGATCTGTTGGATAATCTACAGTAGATGGGTTCCCAGTCTATGGGTTCCAATAACTCAGATGGTGCATGGAGTGGTGTACTAGGGTTGTAGATCAGAGATCCGAGTGGTGGATATATAAAGATCTGTGTATGTAGGGGTTAGGCGATGTTCGGTGTAGGCAGCATATCTATTTGCTAACTGACCTGGTAGATCGTTAGTGTCAATGGTAGTGGCCCTAACTATAGTAGAGGAGGCGTCCTCTGGTCTGAGAGTAGTGTTGTTGACAAGGGTCCTATACCCTTGGTCTAGACTGCTGTTGTAATCAGCTAGTTGATCTGATTTCTATATGGACTCATAGTCCTGTCTGTACTTGGCTAGCATATAGCCAATCAGTACCTGTAGGTTTTCCTCCTCTCTCTTAATCTGGACTTCATAGTCTGATGGGTTGTACTCGTTAGGATCGTATGATCCCAATCTGACTGCTTCTTCCGGTACTAGGTGGAAGACATTCAGAAAGGTGATGCTCATTAAAAGGGCCAGTGATGGGAGAGTGAGATGGGGATGCCAGAGGTGGAAGGCTGGTCCTTCCTGTGATCATGTACTCATAGATGTCGGAGATGCAGTAGTAAGGCACTGTCAAAGTGCACTTGTCAATGGGATCACAGAGCAGCTTATCAATAACCTACTTGGTTCTATCAAGCAAGATGGGGTGGTGATAAAGTGGTGATGGGGTCCCAGAGAGGTTAGTTAGACCTCAGCAGTTAATATAGTCTTGTTCTAATGAAACGACCAGAATCCACCTAAGGGTCTAGTTGTTTAAGAAGCAAGAGTACTAGGGAGGATGTTCTGGAAAAACTCCAAGAGAACAAGACTGGAAAGTCTTGTACTACTTGGCTATGGTATTTATACTATTGGTATAAGTGTACAGACCGTGCTGTGCTTATCTACATATACTATACTAGGATTACAATGCTATAGACTGGGTAACATGAGGCAAACATGAGTTGTGTTGTTACTGGAGGATAAGCATAGCTGTGCAACCATGACATGCAACATGTGTTGGTCTGGAGCGCATAGCCTCAAGATCAACATTGTGGGAGAATGTTGGGCTTTGTGGGAAAGTGAACATGAGTATAAGTGTAGGATAAGAAGTGTAGACATGAGCATAGTGAATTAATGTAGTGTCCGGGTTATAGGGGCTAATTAGAGTAGAGTCTGTAACACTTACTAGACAATGATGGGTTGAAAATCCATTTATCAGTATCTATATACCATGACATCAATGTATCATGGGACCCACCAGTCTGAAACTTGTTTGAACCAGTTATAACTGGTGTATAGCCACACTACCCAATTTAACTTACCTTTCCCTATCTCCCATAATTCTTCCAGATTTTCTGATATTTCTTATAGTTTTATTTAGCTATATCTACACTTATGAATCATCTTTAATGTTAGAAATTAACATGCCCAAAATGGTGCAACACTCTATTGCAGTCCTATATTTTTCCTTAGAATAAACAAATTGGACCACTGTTTTTTTAGTGATCTTTAACTGGATGGACCTTGGAACACTAGTTCCATCATGCAGATATCCTATTCCATGATGATGTGCAACAGATAACATTATGATGTATAGTACCTTTATCCAACTGGTTACTTTACTTGATGCATAATAAAGAGCTATCATCAACTTATAGGACAAAGGTCTAGGTTGACCTGATTGCCAGAAATATCTGCCTTGGGATTGAGCCAGTTGTAAACTGGCAGATGTGGGTGACTAGATTTATGTATCCATAGTGGCTCCTAATTGGCATGGCATTCCAGGTAGTGACCACCATACTTGGACATTATTCAGTTTCTGCTATGTGGATGAGTAATAATATACTCACCATGCTAATAAGCCAGCTGAACATCAAACATAGTATATGGCACATCCATGGTACCATCACCATCACCATTATTATTGCTTTTATCTGAGTCTCTGTGAATCTGTGTAGCAACCACCCCATTAGGTAGCAGAGAATGGTGAAGCATCCCTCTCTCTGTTGTTGAGCTGCAGCAACTTTGTCACAACCTTGGATACTGGTTGGTGACTAGTATTTGACAGCCTGGGCTCCATATTGGTTGGATTATCACCAGGGCTGCTTCATGACTTGATGTGTTGTGATTCAGTAATAGATATAGTGTTTTAAAGTCTGGTCTGGTCCAGTTTTTTGATCCTATTTGGAGCTAGTCTTTTGAAATCTGATATTCTAGGCAACTGGACTAAAACTATTGAAATTTGATCTTTTAAAACAACTGATTGTTTGTTTGAAAAACTTGTTTTTCAATTAATTAATTAAAAATGCACAAACCTACCATAAGCAGAAATATACAGCTTTCTGAAAACACCATTTAAACTGATTTAAACCAAATATATCATAAAGAATGCACAAATTCACCATATGCAGAAGTGTGCAGAAATGATATTTATATCAGATTTGAACAGTTTAAAATATCACACAGAAATTGAAACAACCAGAACCCACCTAAAGATTTAATTGTTTAAGAAGTAAGAGTACTAGGGAGAATGTTCTGGGAAAACTCCAAAAGAACAAGACTGGGAAGTCTTGTACTACTTGGCTATAGTATTTATACTATTGGTACAAGTGCACAGACCGAGCTGTGCTTATCTACATATACTATACTAGGATTACAATGCTATAGACTGGGTAATATGAGGCAAACATAAGTTGTGTTGTTACTGAAGAATAAGCATAGCTATGCTGGCATGTGTTAGATAGGAGGGCATGAGGTGACCATGACGCACAACATATGTTAGTTTGAAGTGTGTAGCCTCAAGATCAATATCATGGGAGAATGTTGGGCTTTGTGGGAAAGTGAACATGAATGAAAGTGTAGGTTGAGAAGTGTAGGCATGAGCGTAGTGAATGAGTGTAGTGTCTGAGTTATAGGTGCTAATTAGTAGTGTCTGTAACACTACCCCCCTTTTAGAATCAAGCATTCTGATTGATCTCAGGCTTAATGTCTGGTCAAGAGACACTAGCATATCATAAAAGAAGATTCCGATGTGTGTGAGCATCAAGCTCAATGTAGGGAGGCCAAGAAGATTCAAAGGGACAGGGATTATCCCAGGACCAGAATCCATGTGGCCAACTGGAATCATTGAAATCTTCATCATAAGTGGGTGCATCACCCCAAGAGTCATCATAAGGGACATTCTCCAGCCCAGGGGTATCTGAACCCCATATGGATGCTGTGGATGTTCTGTATACACTTCACTGTTACCATCATAGATCATGTTCCAGTGTGTGGAGTCACCAGGGTCTGGAGGGTCATTCCAAGAAGGGCCAGGTGCACCAGACCAATTGCTAATTGGATCACTGGAGGTATCAAGGTAATCATCAGCATATTCATATTTGATGATGTGTGGATTTTCCATGAATTATGTATGGAGATCCATGAGATCACTAAAACATGTGGGTTGGTGAGGTAAGAAGTCAGGCATATTGATTATCCATTTAAGGCATGATTGAGAAAAGACATAAGAAAGGGTGCAGTAGGCAAAGGCAAAGTAAGCAGTATAGGACATTATGGAAGCAAGGCTCAACCAGAAGTCAATGTATATTGCATTGATAACCCTGACACAGCCCAGGGGTTCAATCAACATCAAGTCGATTGAATGGGAGATGATTATCAGTGATCTCTGGTATAGGTTTTCCATAATGTTTGAATAGATTAAAGAATTTAAATGACGTCATCCGGAGATGTCTAGGTGCATTAGGATGTGCATTATGGAATTCATCAATAGCCGTCTGAGCATTTTTAGATTTGATTCAGATTCCCAAGTGCGATCATCATCAGAATATCCTTGCCAATGTACAAGGAATTCCAGAGGGCAGCCTTTCCATCTAGCATCGACAATGTGACTAAGTCGACTTCAAATTCAATATCACATTCCTCTGTTATCTCTACCAGTCCAGGACGGAATGTGGGTTGACCATCAAGATGTTCTTTATATGGTTTGACATGGGAGATATTCACAACTGGGTGAATTCTCATAGATCTCGGCAAGTGCAGCGGAACTGCATTAGGGCTGATCAATTTTGTAATTTTGTAAGGCCCAAGCCATTTTTCGGAAAGCTTCTTAGAAGCATGGGTCAATTTCAAAAGTTCAGTCGAAAGCCAAACTTTATTGGAAACAGCATAAGCCAGCACAACTGATCTAAGATAGGGCTCATCCATATGCCACCAATCTAACGTGACCTGGTGTGATTCCGACATGACTCGAGTGTCAAGAGCTAATGGCAGTTGCAAATCTTTGTTTCACCCCAAAAGAATTCCACAGAGTTCTTTGTTTTCTAGATATCTACAACTCTGTGCAGCTTGATTTTCGATAAAATGAAGTGTGCAAGTGTTATTAAGAAAATCCAGTTATATGAGGGTTATTGGAGTGAGTTCACACGTGACAGTGAAGGGTAGGTGAAGCAAAATACAATGTAGTAAGTCAGAAAGCACAACGAAGAGGTTCAGACAATGCTCAAATATACCCTGAATAACTTGAAGAACCTTGGGGAGCATGCCTCTGGTGTCATGAAAAGAACTTGTCTGTCAATGGCCTATCAGACCAAGAAATCCAACCTGAAGGAGAATGTTGCCCCCAGGCTAGTAAGAAAGCTCACCTATCTTGACTTCATGACTCGGAGGCTGTCTTCCTAGCTTTCTATGATCCACCCAGTGTCAACTGCAAGTGCATTCTCATTCGACATCAACCTTTTGTTGCAAGTAGCATCGTTTTTGGAGGAAACAGACACTGCTTTTGTGGAACCATCTCCTTCAGACTTGGATACTTCATACTGCTTCTTGTCATTATCATTAACTATATCTAATACTTACTAGTTATGTATTTACTTCTCATGACGACTCGTAGTCACACTGTCCGTAGTGTGTGTACCTCAGATCACATCAGGTCACAGCAGGTCACAATGCGTCACATGTTAGTGGTGTGTGGATGAGCCCTATCTTATGTTTATCAGCTTGTGCTTTCATTCTATTTTGAGTGGCAGTGAGATTAGCCTTTGTTTGATCAAGGGTTTAAGCGATATTAGAGGTAAATTGCTCCACAGCTGGTGCCTTTGATATGTGTTGCTCAAATCCCATTCTAGGATTATAAGTGCAAGTGACAGAAAAAGAGGTTTTCTGTGTAGAAGCTTGGAGTTTCAAATTATAAGAGAACTGTGCAAGTGACAACCAATCAATCCATTTGTTTTGCTTTTTAGAAGTAAAGAGATGAAGGTATTGTTGTAGATCTCTGTTCATTTGTTCTGTTTGTCCATCTGTTTGTGGGTGAAACACAGTGGATAATTTAGGTTGAATCCCTAATCATTTACACAGATCTTGTTATGACTCATTCTTTTCTTCTTTACTGTTTACCTTGTAACACCTTATCGCGCTGTCACTCGAACACTATTTCTTTTCCACAATGACTCATCCATATTCCTAGTCCAATTCCACCAGCATTCCATTGGGACTCCACTTGCTTCATTATTATGTACTTCCTCCATGTTCTTTCATATTCCTTCTTGTTCTATGTTTGCCCTTAATGATGGTCCATGTAGTATAAAGCCTCGGCTTTTCCTCCTGTATTTCTTATGCTTGAGCTACCTTGGCAATCAACACTCTTGCTCACTCATTGAACCACTGGTACTGTAATGACCAAACCCATCTATAGTCAATAGGGGTCTAGCTATTGAGCGGAAAGCATGTAGACTTGACTAGCAAGTCCTATGGAGTGTCAATGATGTTCTATTGGTTAATGGAAATGGGAAAGAACAGAAAGAACTAGACTAGAGACTAAGTACTACTGATCTACAGTATTTATATGATTAACATAGGGGCACAGACCAAGCTATACATAGCTATGTACGTAGCTATGATTGCTATAAAGAGTTAATATGTTGTAGACTGGATAACATGAGTTAGCCAGGACTTAGCCATGAGTTAGCAGATAAGCACTGCCTAGATAAGATGAAGAGATGTGATTGGACAATAAGGGAAAGTGAGTCAAAGGGAAAGTGATGAGGTGAGCATGCAGATAATATGTGTTGCATAGCCGAGATAAGGGAGATAAGGTCATGTGACTGGAAGTCATGTAACTTGATAAGATAAGATATTGCAAGGGTTATTGAGGATGATCTGATAGTGTCTGGGTTATAGGGGTTAATACAGTTAATGCAAGGAAAGGTAGTGAAAGTGTGAAAATAGTATGGCAGGTAATAGTGGCTGTTACACTATCCCCTTTTTATGATCAAACATCTCGGTTGATCTACAATGGATGGCCTCAGTAGGCAAGCAGGCTAGATGGTGACTGGTTTTGACCATGTTCTAGTGTATTTGTCAATTAATCAAGGACGAGAATGGAATATCAAAAGGTCATGTGAAGATCCAAGATAAGATCAAAGTCAAATGATTGGGTGAGGATCTTCGGCAAGTGATCAGATTACCATACTGTGGAGTGATGTGATCACTGGTTTTCATGTGATGTATCCCCTTTTTATAGGGAAATATATCCATATTCTAGTGTAGAGCATGTTTCAGGTAGTTTGTTAGACATTCCGGTCTGATGTCATAGAGACCGAGCAATCAAGCGATCAAGAAACAAGTGATGCCAATCAAGTAGAGCCATAAGATCTAATGAGGATTCATGACTAAACTTCAAATGGGAAATGGAAATGTAGTCATAAATCGTTGGATCGGGTCAGAAACACTTGATAATGAACTTGGATGGTAGTTTTAAGCCGTTCCAGGCTAGATCTAGCGAGATCTGATAGTTTAAGGCTTTCCAGCCCGATGTGTCATAGTGACCTAGCCATCAATTGGGGTAGTTTAAGGACATTACGGTCCAGTTCTAACATAGAGCATCCACTTCAAGTGAATGTAAGCAAGGAAAGAAAATAAAAAAGGCTAGGGGTGTTATGCTTGCCCCATATTGCTGGATATCTTTTCCTTTTCTTGCTTGTCTAACTTGCTTGTCTTATCAGTTTTCAAGACCTTATCTTATCAAGTCACATGATCATTATCACTCTCATCACATGTCTAGTCACGTGCTTGGTCACATGACCTTATCTTGCCTTATCTTGGCTATGCTCCTCATGGTCTCCTCATGCTTTTCCTCTTGACTCACTTTCTTTATCGTCCAATAGCATTAACACCTCTTATCTCGGCAGTGCTTATCTTTGCCTCACCTCTAGTGCATGGTAACCAGTAAGCACACTATTTACTACTTATAGACATACACAGCATGGTCTGTGCACGATTCTCAATGATATAAGTACTCATAGTTGTAGCACTTATACCTTGGTCTTGTTCTCTTGATGTTTCCCTCTTGTTCTCTCTAAGCTCCTCTTGATAGTCCCTAATCTATAAAGGCTTAACAACCTTTCCCTTATTGACATCACTCTTGCATCCTCATCGACACATCAGACATTACTCATTGCAAGCACCATATAGCTGAGAAGCCTAGCTCAGACACTCAAACAACAACCAGTGTTATAGATAGAACATTTGGTTATTTCAAGGGGGAGGCAGCAGTTATGTGCATTTACTCTGATGCATGCCCAGTACCTATCCCCTTTTTATGATTTGACATCCTGACAAATCTCATAAGAAAAATCCAGTGGATTCCTGGTAGATTACGGTCATTCCGGACCATAGGAGTTATCTGAATAAGATGAGGTTCAAGATCTGATAGTTTACTGCCATTCTGGGCTATAACCAATGAAAGTGAGAGTCAGGTAGTTTACCACCATTCCAGGTGTTAGTCATTAATCGGGATCAATCTTCCTCAGAATAGAGTTTGAAGAGTGATTGGACTTTATCCACAGACAGTTTCTGGGAAGGGTGAGTCAAGCACTGAGTAGGCAGTGATCTACTTTTCTGCGACGATCTTTGTTGTGTATGGGGCAAGATCGATGAGATAGATCTGCTTTGCTGAGCTGTTTCAGACATGATACTGCAATTGTGCTTGTGTTGTCTGTGGGACCAAGTACATTCTCTGCACTTTGTGGATCCCTTGGTACAATTTTTGGCATAGTGCCCTAGATCGCCGCAATTGAAACAACCTTGTGTGCTAGCAGTTAACTGTGTTGCCATATGTCTCCTTGAGTCATCCATGTGGCTGAGATCCATTGCATTTGGATTGGGGTGGTGGGATCTATAGGAGTGAGATGTATCCATCCAGAATCTATCTGGTAAGGATCTCTCTGAGTGTCTGAGGATAAGTCCGATCGATTCTTGTGTAGATCCGATCTCAGAGACTATCTGGACACATGGGGCAATCATATGTTGCTGCTTCTTTTCTCAAGTGATCTGGGCAAGGATGGAGGGCTTCATGCTCTTCTCCAGTATGGCACAAGCATGTGCACCATCAATTCCTGCCATGTTACATACAATGACTCAAATTTGGTAATGAATGGACCGGTTTGCATGTCTCCTTGGTGGAACTTGTTAAGCTCCTGCAAAGTCCAATCTTTCTGATTCACGTGGCGGAAGAACTTAGGAAGTTCATCTTCTAGATTAGACCAAAGATAGATTGGTCCTCTAGCCAATCGGATCTCAGCAAACTTGCCGGCAATAGGTCCATTGAGTCAGGATAGGACTGCTTGGACAGCGGTGTATGAACCGGGTGCAATGGTTGTAGCATTGATGTGCAACCGTGCTTGAATCTTAGCCCACCATTCATCAAACTTGGCGCGGCTTCCATCATAATCTGCAGGATCAGCGAGGACTTCTACTTTCTGGGAATAACCCGTTCCGGTGGTGGAACCTCTAGTGGATTCGGCAAGATTTAATCTATCAGTGAGATCCTTGACCTCATCTTCAAGATCGCCATTGTGATCGCACAAGTTATGCACAGTGGCTGTGAGTGCATTGGTTTCTTATCCTAAAGTGGAACAAGTGGTGGGAGTTGCAGACATAATGTCTATGACAGTGTTCCATTATTCCTATGATGATGCCATGCTATTGTCTTCTAGTACTGTGCAGAAAGCATTGAAAGCATCAGCGACAGTGTTGCTTCCCATTTTGGATTATTGGTATGATGTCAGATGATATGTGTGTCCTAGATGCAATCAGGTAATGATGGGGTCTTATGTCCGTCTAAGACACAGGGAGATTAATCCTTATTAAGCGATATGACTAGATCTAGTATCCATACAAGGATACAATAGATGAAACCATGTTTGTATGAAACAGGTTGACAATGACAAGAGCACTGATGTGCAATGATGACTGGGGGTGGTAGTGGCTGTGTGGTCCTAGACAATAGTCTCTCTCTAGTGACAGGATCTGAGATCCGTCTCTTGGTGAACAGAGTATCTTCCATTGTTAATCTTAGTGTCTATTATATGTGGGAGGGTGTACAGTCCTCGTGTTATGTCTGATCAGCAATCAATGCAATGATCTGATGAGTTGGTAATCTCAGATGTGAAGGGGGTGGATTAGCAATCCCTAGACAATCCTAGTAGGATGTCGACAGTCCTGTTCCGTACCTGACTAGCAATCTAGCCGATCGGTGACCAGCGGGCTCTCTAGATCTGTTCAACTTCTTATGACCTGATAAGATTCAACAGAGGCAATGATGTGGTAATCAATAGCCTTGGTCAATCAATCAAGATGTGTGGTGTCCGGTGAGGGTTGCAAAGTCTCTGGACGGTAAGAGTGTGGATGGTGTGACAGGGTCTTATATCTGTCTAAGACTCAGGGGAGTAACCACTATGTGGAGAACATTTAGTCCCTTGGCTAGCTATCAAGAGATCGGCCCGATGCACGGGGATCGATGATCAATCAATCAATAGTGCTTCCTTCTATTGGTGACGAGGGGATGGAAAGGCCAAGGCCTCATCGATAATACAGGGCGTGGGGATCGCTGGCAACAATGAGCAAGGGGTTCCTGTACTGGTGAGGACTATAGCCAACGATGGCCAAATTGATAGTCTAGTTCTAGTGTAACTACCAAACCCATCTATGGTCAATAGGGGTCTAGCTGTTGAGTGGGAAGTGCTGTAGTGATGAGAAAGGGGGTGATGGTGTCCTCTATAAAGAGAGACTGAGATGAAAGTGTGGGTGCGAGTATGACTCGTCCTAAGGGGTTCTGGGAAGGATGTTGTGTCAGAAGGGGTAGCCAAGACGTTTCCGAGCAGAATAAGAGTGTCCAGATGTAATCCGAGATGAATGCGAAGAAGATCAGCATGGGAACAAAGGTCCGAGTCATGGATGACAACAGATATGGTCAAAGGCATGGACAATGTTCGACGACGACCGACGAAACCTCTTTATGAGTTGGACAAGAAAAGGATCAAAAGGTAGATAGATTTGGTAGCTAAGACATGACTTTTTATAGTCCAGGGCATACCCTAGACTGCATCCGAACCTTATTTCGATATGTGACAAGCGGAGACTGTACTTAGTGAAAACTTCTGGGGCTCATGGCTAAACCAGCGGCGAAGTAGAAATTAGTTTAATATGTATAGGTGAAAGTGGTGGTGGTCAAAAGCCCATCTGCCCTGCGTCAGGTAGTGACTCAAAGGCAACCAGTACCGGTTTAACAGATCTGAGGCCACATACGATGGTGAAGCTGACTCTACGAGGCTGTGGTCATTGATACCAAGAAGGAAAAGGGTAAATGAAAAGAACGGAGAAGACATCTGTTGCATATAATGCCAATCTGATTAGTACACAGACATGGATATATGATGAAAATGGATACAGATGTGAAGACAGACCTTGGACATGACTCGGAATGGACACGGATGTGACGGATACCTTGAGGACGAATACCAATGACTTTCTGTTAACTGTAAAAGGGGAAAAGGAGGGGATGCAGACACAAGGAACCTCAGATTCCTACAGCATGTAGACTTGACTAGCAAGTCCTATGGAGTGTCAATGATGTTCTATTGGTCAATGGGAATGGGAAAGAACAGAAAGAACTAGACTAGAGACTAAGTACTACTGATCTACAGTATTTATATGGTTAACATAGGGGCAC
>JBBPJQ010001132.1:0-12954 GCA_038088795.1 Boletus rex-veris
GCTCCTGCCCCTCCCATCCCTCCTTGTCCTTGACATCCAGTTGAATGATCAACGTTCGTTCGAGAGATCTCTCAAATCATTTGCCAAGATCTCCCCGAATCTTACGAGGCTGCTCATTTATCCATATTGTGATGCAAGCAACGTTGATATGGACCATGTTGACCCCAGGATTATCTGCCATTGGCAAAACCTCCAGACTGTTGACTGCAATATGCGTCTGGATGTGATCACGCTTGTGCATCTGTCTCGCATGCCTGCCTTGACTTGCCTCAGCTTTACGCTGCGCAGTACGTTGCCGGACCAGATTTCTCCTTTTGATCCACCCCTTATCTTCTCCAACTTGGATGAGTTATCGTTACATTCTCGACTCTTGGACCCGATAATACGGCTACTCTCCCAAATTCAACTCCCTGCTATCTCGGATGTTTCCGTCTTCGTTGAATTCCGTCCTTCCAGACGGGATCTCTCCTCCTTCCTTGCCGGTGTTCAGACATCTGGTACTGCTCACGCTGTCCGGACACTGTGGTTGGTCCAATGCTTCGATCTATGTCATACCTATATTCCGGAGGACCGGCCTGTACTTATCTTGGAAGACTTGCGGCCGTACATGGAATTCAGCAATCTTCGTTGCATAGACCTCGCTATTGAGTGGAAAGTGGACTTGACGGATAGCGAACTGCTCGCGCTTGCATCGACATGGCCTCATTTGGAACAGCTCCTCATAAATACGAAGTGGGGATGGAATACGCCGGGTGGAATCACACCAAACGGACTACTCCAGCTTCTGCAGGCATGTCGGTTGTTGACTCGCATTGCCCTCGCCATCGATACGCGAGGTTATACTGAAATCCCTCCATCGCCAGCAAGCCTTGGATTGACCTTGGCACGCTTATCTTTTATCAATGTCCTCGACTCGCTTATTGAAGAAGAATGTGTGCCAGCCATCACCGCATTCTTTCTTGGTGTCCTACCTCGCTCCGAGTGTTACTTCGCTGCCTGGAAGGAGTGGGCAATGGACTGGAACCCGAACCGGGACGTGTGCCAGACCCGTTGGGAAGATGTATGTGGACGGATCGAGGACGCTGCCACCCAGCTTCGTGGACATGACCATGACGATCAGATCCATTCCTAGGAAAGTCCTGGCCTGGTTCATCATATGCGAACGTGCCTGTCATCTGACGGCTAGCCTATTGGAGGTAGCAGGTACTAGCATTGCCCGATCGGACAACGATTTGCTAGACTTTTGTTCTTATTTAACTTCGTTGACGCTTGATCGTGATTTGGTTCTATGGTTGTGGTTTGATCATTTTGCGACACTATACTTTTGTTTATTCCTACTTGGAGCGTCGATGGCTCAAGCATTATTTATTTATTTTCGGCTTGTGCTCGTGTTCAGACCTACATGTTCCGACTCCACGCCTGTTTTCTACTGTTTTAACTATCACCCATGTCCGTTTTCCTCTTGGACGACATCTGATGTGAACCTTACTATTCGACTTATATCTTCTCCAGCTTACACCTTAGATCTACACACCACGCTGTAACTCGATACCCAGCTTGCGTGCGCTGTATGTGTAGCCCTTACGAATCGTCACTTTCCGCACTTGAATTGTGGTACGACCTTACTAAAGTGTGTAATCCCTTTCCTTCTCAGTGTTCATGCTTACTTCGTCCAACGCTCAAAGTCAGCCCATAAATGCATCTAATAACAGATAACACAAGTGTTCATTGACGAAGACAAGTGCAGCCGTCGACCCTTACTTGTTGTGAAGATCATCGAGAACTTGTGTTACTGAAGTCTGACAAGGTACCCCAGATATTCCTCGAGCCCGAGACAACATTTATCATGCATCTCTGGTCGATGGCCCGCCAAAGGCAGCATGATAAGCATGTCGAGCGATACATAATGGCCAAGGATTGGGTTCCTTCCTTCCTTCCCCAGGCAGTCGAAGCATACCATGATGTGCGACAGTTTCATCGGACGAGCGCGCAGGCTCGACAATGACACCGACTGCGGGTACATCAGGATGCTACTTTAATGCTGAAGGGGTCGGTCCACGTCCACGGGACAACATGAGAAGGAAATTGTTCTGATGAAGAAAAGGTCCACCTGGACTCTTTTCAAGACATCAACTCAAGATATCATGGCAGGCACCGGCCGGAGCGGGTGTTGAACACAGTTTTTACCGGCTGATCCCTATGGTACAAAAGACACTGTTCGGGTACCTATTAGCACTATGCATGACCGGTATATGGTGTGGATTTACAAAGTCCATTGAGTAGGAGCTGAAGCTAGGCGAGTATACAAGCTGTCTCTTCAGCTTGGTCCCTTATCGCACCCGTTCTCACTCTAACAATGACCAAGCCAACCAACGGAAATTACTACATCGTCAACAGGGAGATCACCCGCGACGCGAGATACCCGTTGCTGATGATCACTGCATGCGGCAACTAGGTAGGATCTCAGTCGTGGATTTTGATGTGAAGCATTGAAGGGTCACTTGATTTGGGTAACTCCGTTTCCCTGTGACAGTCATGGAATAATATTACCTTTGCCATTGTTCGTGAGAGCGAGGGTGTCAACCATCAGACATAGGCCATCTCTTCCTTCAGGCTGGAGACCACCATGAAAGTCGACTATGGGGGTCAGCACACTCTCAGGTCCGTCCTCGCCCAATGGCGCCTGTTGAGCCATCAGGGAACAAGACAGTATATACATGCATGTTCGTATTTTTCTCCGCTGTTTCAATTTCGTGAATTGAGTGCCTCGATTGGCTTTCAGCATCCAAGATGGTGGCGTAACAGTCTACTGGGGACTCACGGAAGTCGCAGTGGGACAGGAAATCCACACCTGAAAGGAGACTGGCGACATCAAGCAAAACTGGAAGTTGTTGATCTCGGCCAACACAGATTAGACTCTTGAGTTGTTTGGTTTATGAACCAAGTCGCAGCCCGTTCAAGATGCTGAGTAGTGTGCTCATGCTGTGGTGCAATATCGAGCCTGAATACACGTGATGTGCTTGTTGAGAGGACAAGTGATTGACGCGCCCTTGAGAAGTGTAGACTGTCGGAACCCTACACGCCTGGATGGGGTAGATCTCGCGAGATAGGAACTCCAAGGAGGCGTTTCAGGACTTAGAGGTCGGCAGCAGATCTGCGCGTTCAGTCCTCGTGTCAGCTGGGTTGTCAAATGGTCCTGCATCGCATGCTCGAAACACATCGTTATCTATTCGATCGTCTGATGTATATGATATGCGAGGGGGATTGTTGCGCGTCTCTCTGACTCACCGGGTATGTACTCTTGCATCCATGACAATTCCTTGAAGGTAACATCGCCGTTGTTTCAGAAGAAGATCACGCGGCGGTTGCATAGATTAGCGTGCCAGTGCCGCTGAGCTTTCCTGAGCAACTTATTTGTTCACTATGAGTTATCCCCTGGCATCGCCAAGATCCAGGCAAATACGTTTCAACGAATCGTCCGATGGATTCACCTGCGGAGAGAATGCCGACAACTTGAATATACTTACTAGATCATCATAGTTCTCGCCAGTGCCACTGGATGGATGTCCTCGACGTGACGTCACACATCATCACCCATTATGTAACCCATTCCCATCTGCGACGCGTCAGTCTCTCTTCAGTGCATCCATGGCCCCGTTGCAAGTTCACCTCAAGCACGCTGGAAAGACCTACGACATACAGCTCGACCCAGATCTGCCACCCACAACATTTAAAAATGCCATTTATCAGCTCACAGGCGTGCCACCCGACAGAATGAAGGTCATGATCAAGGGCGGCATGCTCAAGGTCTCCCCTTCCTTCTTTTCTGTCTGAAAAGCGCCTGACGCGACGCTTGTCTTGTTCTCTTGGTTAGGACGACACCGATTGGAAAAAAGTCGCTCCGAAAACGGTCAGTGCTCGCACCACCCATACACTCTCACGCGTCTTGATCAAAGTGGTTTGCTGACTAGCGCACGATCTAGGGCCAGACATTTACTGTGATCGGTGCCGCGGGCGAGCTGCCAAAGCCTCCAGAAAAACCTATCGTGTTCCTCGAGGGTGAGATCAGGAGTTACTGGGCTCATACGCGTCCATCTAATCAGTCCGTGTATGCCCCAGATATGAACGATTCAGAGATGGCTGAAGCGGTAATGCACACCCCTGTTCTGATTGACAAGATACTGATCCGTTTGTAGCTCTCAATGCCCGTTGGGCTCAAAAAGTGAGTAGATCTCATCTTCAACTTTCTTGCCCATGATAATGCCGTGCTAGTCTTGGCAACACATGTTACATGAATTCCATCCTGCAAGCTATACGAGCGATACCAGAGCTACAACTTGCCTTGAACACGCAAGTATCCTTCACTTCGTCGCCCTCTTCTGCATCTGATCCCATTCTTGCAGATCATCTCCCATAGATGTGCTCCCAAGAGCTTTGCGCGACCTATATCTCAGCATGTTCAGAACTACCGAGAGCGTCATTCCCAACGCATTCTTGACCGTTCTTAGGCACGCCGTTCCCCAGTTCAACGAGCTCGATAGGTCAAAGGGTGGTGCACTGATTGGTTACGCTCAACAAGGTAATAATTCCTTACAACTGACCCTCCTCACACGGTATTCACTTCCATTCCAGACGCAGAAGAATGTTGGACTCAGATTGTCAATGCGCTCAAGGATGTTCCCGGAATCGATCCGTTGGGTGCGTCTGTTTCAGGCAAAAAATTCGTCGATCAGTTCATGGTGGGTGAGATGCGCCGGGAGTAGGTCATAGCCAACCTGATCCCGCGCATACATTGAGCTCTGACTCGCTCACTCAGGCTCAAATGCGATGAAGCTCCCGAAGAACCATCCTCTGTCACGACCGAACGCGTGCTCAAATTTGAGTGTAACATCACTATCTCAACCAACTATATGCACACTAGTATCATGGACGTGAGTGCCTCTGCAGTGACAGTTATTTGACTGCTCCGAGTCTGATCCACTGCAGTCTTTAAATTCCAAGCTTACCAAGAACTCCCCCTCCTTGGGTCGTGAAGCTAGTTACACACAAACCTCTCGCCTATCTCGGTTGCCACACTACCTCACAGTACATATGGTTCGTTTCGCATGGCGTCGTGACATTGGGAAGAAAGCGAAGATCATGGTTAGCGGCGGGTCCCAGCGATCTAATTAAACTCTTTCGCTTATCCGTCCACAGCGTAGAGTCAAATTCACGACTGATTTCGACGCGTTGGATATCGTCACGCCGGAGCTAAAGGAAAGGATGACCCCTGTCTCTCAGCGGCTCAAAGAAATCGAAAAGGAACGGGCTGAGAGGAGGAAAGTTCGAAAGCGGACCAAGACTGCAGCGCAGGCCAGTGCGCCCGCTCCTCCTTCCGCAGAATCTAGTACAAACGTCGATGAGTCTGCTTCCCCCTCGACGGCTGGCGAGTTGGAGGATGAAAGCGTGTATCGCGCTAGGGAGCTGAGCGAGCTTGAGGCGCTTGTTGACCCAGAGTTGAAGGAAGATTTCGGATGCAGTGTGACAGGGTTGTACGATCTCGTCGGTGAGGCTATTTTGCATTCAGTGTGTGGAGGTACTGATGATGCTCAGCCATCGTGACCCACAAGGGTGCACACGCTGATTCTGGACATTATATTGGCTTCGTGAAGAAGAGCGTGTTCCACAAACCCAACGAATCAGGGCAAGCGTCGACGTCTGAGGGCCAGTTTGACGAGGACGACGAAGATTGGTATAAGTTCGATGACGACAAGGTGTCCATATTCCCAAAGGAAAAGTTGTCGACGATCGATGGCGGAGGTGAAGACTCGTCGGCCTACGTGCTGTTGTACAAGAGCAAGCCACTTGCGTTGGGTTAACGTTAGAAGTATCTCAACTATCCGTAACCCGAAGTCGAGATTGCTCCTTCGAGTCAAGGATAAAGAGAACATGTAATGAGACAGTGGTATGAGGGTTATAAGCAGATCAGCGAACAGGACTACAATATTGGACGTGGTTATGAAACGCCGTTTGTTTTTGGGGGTGGTTGCATATCTGCGTCTTCGTCTGGACCGTCTAGGTCGTCTGCTGAGGGCACTGCAGCGGATGCAGCCGCTCCAGCGGCGGCAACGCCCTGTGATGGCGACACGTCCCTAGTAGGGCATTAGTGCAGTTGAACAAGAAACAAAGGATATGTCCGACCATTTGATCTGAAAGCGCGTCACACGCGGTTTGGTGTTCATATCCCTGACCAACCTTTCAAACATGATCTTTTGCGGCGGATTTTCCTTCATCTCCTCGTTGTCATACTCGGTGTTCTGGTAGTATCCTACGCGGACGAATTCCTGGTCCTTGTACGAACCGGTAAGTATGAGTGCGGCGACGCCGAGGACGTCCTCTGGGGGTATCTTTGCGGGGTCAGGCGGGACGCCTTCAAAGTCAAACGAGTTGACGCCGACGGGAACGGGTCCTACGAGACAGTCGTCTAGTTCTTGATCGAGTTCTTCATTTCCGGGTGACGAGACGTAGATGAGTCTCCACTCAAGGTCTGGTGGGTGTAATGAGTCGAAGGTGTTTGGGTGACAAGGGGCGGTGTTTACCGTCCTTGAGCGGTGCGATGCACTCGAAAGTGACACGGAACTTGTATGGGTCGAGGAAACGCGCGGGGTTGTTGAGGAATTCGACGTTCTGGTGGATGGGTTGAGTGTCTGAGACCGGTTGTGTGTGTGTTGGCTGGACGTACGCGTATCGTGACGATGGACATGTTTCTCGTGTCCCTTCAATGTTTTCTTCGTGGCACAAGGGTAATAATATGGGATCACGTGAGGAATGGGTAGTGCACGTGATGCATCCCTCTCTTTTGTTTCGCCTACGACGACGTCTCGGACTTCCATCCTGCGCCGCCAACGACAATCCGCGACGACCACGACACGATTCGTTCCCTTCGTTCCATTCTGCACTAGATTCGCGCAGTGCCGCTGACACCGACGCCCCGCCAGACAATACACGACCTTGTTCTCTCCCACATCCGATTCGCCTGTCTCACTCCTTGTGCTTGCATCCAGGGTGGAGTATATATCTTCGACACGCCGTTTCGCCCGCATCTTCTCGCGTTCTTTTCCACCTGCATGATATCGCTTTAACGTTGGAATCCTTCACCAAACGCACCGTCCACGTCAGAGATGTCCACGGATCACGACGACCTGTCCTCTCCGGCCACTTCAGTCCTTTCTCTGGGCCCTGACGCCACTGTATTACCACCGACAGCATCAGCATCCTCACTTTTAGACCACCCTGCCACCGAAACAACAATGGAACACTCAGAAACAATAACACAATCAACACCTTTGGCATCCAGACCTTCGTCGCTTCCCCCGTCCGACACGCCCCCCCAACTCATCCTCCCCATACCCACTCCCTCTTTCAACAAATCACAGTCTTCGGTTGTATTTTCTCATACCATCGTCACGTCCGAAGACGACTGGGGCTCCCTTCCGCCCGAAGTGGCTACGGCAGACATTTCCATTGCGCGTAAGTACGCTACGTATTCCATTCCACGCCTTTTTGTTTTCTTGGTTACGTGTCGGATCTTGTTCACGAGCCATTGTTGCGCTTTCTCTGATATGAATGCTGAATTCATTTGTCATCATCTTTCAGCCGACGGCAGCTTTGTAGAAACCTCGTCGGGGCCTGCCGCGAGGGAACTCAAAAGACGATATGACCAGTACCTCGGTGTTGGTAAAGACGTTCGTTCTCCTTATGCAATTACCGCGTTTGTCAACCAGCACGGAAAACAAATGTATCGCGTTGGGTCAGTGTTGACTCCGTCTCCTCATTCTTCAAATGAACTGATCCATAGCAATTGAATCAGACACCGTGATGCGGTCGCGCCAGCTGCAGAAGCAGAATCGAAAGCTCAAAAAGTGTCGACTTCCATCGACATGTCCTACCCTCATGGACGTTCTTTTAGGAGTCGACCCCGTATGAGCGTGCATAACATCCTCACACAGAACAAACTCAAGCCTGTGGTGGTTCCTAATTTAACACCGACCCAGGAAGCGGGTCCGGCGCGTTTATTCCTTAGACGCACAAAGTCCATCCCGGATACCTTTGCAACTGGAACGCCTGCTTCCGAGAACACGTCGAGGCAGCCTACGCCTACAGGCCGTACCCATTCGCATAGCGTTACGGGTATCGACATATCCCGTCCGCTCTCGGAGGTCCCCACCGCGGACCAACCAAAGTCACCCCTTGGTGACATCTTTGGTGAGATGATGCAGTGGCTCAGTGGCTCCGTCCCTCCTTCGCCTTCTGTATCTGCATCCTCTGGGGGAAGTTATATCCCACATCCGTTTGGCCCGGGGATCATTTTCGATTCGCCCACTCCACATGACGATTCGGTTTTCCTTCCCCTGCCTCGCGCTCTTCGAGAGATGCAGTCTTTCGAGTCTGGACTTACCGCACGTGCCGATGACATGATGCGTCATATTGGCAGTGGTTCTACGTCCCCTCAGGAAGATGAAATTACGCTCGTATCTGAATATGCCGACTCGCCACCGTCGTCACCTCGTCTTGCCGTCTCTCCCTTTGCTGACGATTCTGACATTTCACCGCCTGTTCCTGCGCTTGCGCCACTACCGGAAACGAGCATGCACTCGCGGTATTCTCCCGAGGTATTCGATGTGCTACAAACCTACCGTGGTCTCCCTCTTTTAGATCGTTTGTTCCCTGATTCTGGGGGAGAGACAACGATCAAGATGTCGTTACGCGCAGATGACAGCGCCACCCCACGTGACGATCCTCGGTTCGTCCTCTGGGGAGAGACGAGTCTGATTTCCGACATAGACACGGATGAAGTCTCACTTTCCCAAGGCAGTCGGACAGGTGTGTCTTCTCCGACTGGTTCCCGCCGTGGCAAACAACCTTCTGTCGACATCCCGAGCCTGCGTATCTCCACGGACGTCCCAAATGGGATCACAAACACTCGTCACGTTCTCCTCGCTGCTACCATCGAACGTTGGATCGCCCAATTGACCTCCGATTTCAACTACGACGAACTTCTCAACTTCTTCCTCACCTACCGTACATACATCTCTGCCGTCGACCTCTGCCATTTACTCATTTGTCGATTCCATTGGAGTTTGAGTGGACATGCGACCATTCAGGATGATTTGGCGAGGAAGATCGTGAGGGTCCGGACGTTTGTCGCAATTAGGTATTGGTTGTTGACGTTCTTTGTGATGGATTTCTTGCCCAATCGGGAGTTGAGGTTGTTGTTGGCGAGTTGGCTGAACACGTTGGTCAAGGATCCGGTATTGAAGTGGCACCAGGACGGGTTGGTGAGTTCGGCCATCTAGGCAACGATCTCTTGTACTCGTAATCGATGCTGAACCGGTGAGATCACAGAGCATCGTACGCAAGTTGATCAAGGTCGTCAAGGACTGTAAAGAAGCGCATACACGCCGTCGTTATGGCAAGACCTCTGCGCGTCAGAGTATCTCGGCCAAGCCGCGGCCGACGCACGTCCTCGGAGAAAAATTTGCAGAGGCGATATCCAAAGACGAAGACGATTCGGACGTGGACCTTGATTTCGCGCCCGAAGAGCGTGTCTCGGTATTTCTTGGGAATGGCGGGGAGTCAGGGAACGCGTTTGCGTTTGGGTTGGCGGGTGGGGTTGCGTCGCCGCCCAGGGCTAACGCGGTCGCTTCCGCGTCGACTGCCATTCTCCAACAACCCCTCCAACGTAATATTCTTCAACAGAGTCGAGCTAGCATCTCAGTTGCCCCGGGCGCGACGCCAATTTTGACTCAGTCTCCACCACCGATCACGTTTCCGCAGCGTGCGCTCTCTCGCGTGTTTGTCAAGACGATTGGACGCCTGGGACGGTGGAGACGCGTGTTGAACTCGCGACAGACAGTGGACACAGGGATCGCCGTCCCTGCGAACGTGTCGGCGTTTGACCTTGAGCTGAGCGCGAGTGGGGATTTATTGGGTGTGCGCGGTGGCGTAGAGCAATATCTGAAGATGATCGAGCCACAGTCTCCCGTGACGTCGGGTGTTCCCAATGCAGAATTTGAGACGAAACCCATGACGGGCGTTGCGTCGCATATGGAAAAAGGCAAGGTCCCTAGCAGGAGTCCATCTTCTCATCACTTGCGGTCCGTATCCGAGGTAACCGAAGAAGAAGAAGAGCACACCGAGACGGCGACGAATCAGGGACGGCCGTCGTACAAGTCTGGCGTATCCGCGGTTTCGAGAGCGACCCTGTCTACGCGGACGCACTCTACGGAATCGTTTGGTTCGATTTTGTCCTCATGGTCGAGACTGAACCCGATGGTGGCGCAGGTGCAGGCGGAACCGCCGTGGCGGTTTGACGCGGCTGATGACCTGGACTTGTCGGACACGTCTTCGGAGTTTCATGGGAAGAATTCGAACGTGCGTCCGCCACCTGGATTGAGGAAGGCTCCGCGGAAGCTTCCATTACGCCGAGATTTCGAGTTCATACGAAGATCTGGGGAGAGCGTGTCGTCAATGGGGATACGGTCGCGAGGTTCATTTGCATCGGAGAGTTCGGCGGTTTCGCTTGGGGGTGGCGGTCTCGGGAATGGGATTCAGCAATGGCAGGTGAACGCGATCGTCGATTCGCTAAGCGAGGACGGTGAAGGCGGGGGTGTGGACGAAGCGTTGAAACGTCTCGAGGGTCAGATTAATCTGCAGAGGCGCAGGGAGAATGCGCTTAAAGTCGATGGATGGGTACGGACGATCCAAGAACGTATGGCTGCAGGCGACTTTGGGGACGAGCACCCTCGGTTCTTTGATGAGGACGAGGAAGACGACGCTTATGACATTGATCAGCACGAGACGGGGTCCATGAGGCGAAGCTGGTTGGGGGGTCGAGAGTCGTTGCCTGCGACACCGTCCCACATTAGGGTTTCGCTGGCCTCGGAGTCGGATGATTATTTCAGTTCTGCGCAGGCGTCAGGCTCGTCGTTTGGGTTTCCCTTGACGCCGGTTGATGCGGGACTTGCCTCACCGATGAGAGGTGTGGATGCGAAGCCTGCACCAGAAGACGCGGTTCCGTTCGAGATTTTGCAGAGTCGGGTGTCTTCTCGACCGTCGACATCGCAGGGCTCTCCCATGGTAGCGACGTCCCCAGTGTTAACCCCGCCGCCGCCGCCGCCGCCTCCCCTTGTGCCTGTGCCTGCGCTCACGTCACCCACCAAGATCCTGCCGCAGACGGGTCGTAAATCGTTTCGGTCTTGGGTGTTGAACGTCAAAGCCGACGTCTTGGCACAGCACTTCTCCATGATTGATCGAGAGTTGTTCATGGGCATCAAACCCGAGGAACTCATCATGGACGATTGGATGTCGTGTCAAGAAGTCAACGTACTTGACTGGGCGCAATATCTCAAAGACCGAGTGCAATGGAAAGCGGAATCACGAAACAGCGAAAAGACCAGCGCGTTGGCTGCCGTTCGGGGTCGTTTTAACTTGATGGCCAATTTCGTTGCTTCGGAGATCGTGATGACGCCACCTAGCGATCGACATATGCTCGTGGCCAAGTTTATCCGGGTTGCTTTCGTACGTGTGTATCGTTTTGGATGGGGAGTCGACGTGCTCACGTGTCAGTACAGAAATCCTATAGTCATAGCAACTTCCATACGTTGGCAGCCGTTCTTGCGGGATTGCGCAACGAGTGGGTCAACAAGGCGATGCATCGTCAATGGGGCCGTGTAGGTCCATGGGAGATGCAAATCTTTCAAAAGTTGTCGCAATTTGTGAATGTTGAGGACGATTTCAAGGCGATGCATCAAGCGATCTCGGCCATGGTGGATGCAAAGCCAATCGACGTGCGTTCGCATGCGTCGACGATCATGAGCAGCGGCAACTCGGACTCGCAGTCGTGGAGCATGTCCATCGAGGGGAACACGCCTTCCGCGTGTGTGCCGTTCATTGGTGCGTGTTGCTGGGGATGATGTTGCCGGGAAAAGCTGACGAGTTCTAGGTGTCTACCTTGCGCGGCTATATCGATATAGCAAGTTGCCTGATTTGATTGATCCAACGGCACCTCACGAGCCCGTATCCATCGACCCTCATGCGGTCAGCTTTGACTCGCCGAGTCGTCCCGAAGTGTTTGAATCGCTCACGCCGCTGCCCCCGTCGATGCAACTTGAGCCATTGATCAACGTGCACAAGCAACGGCTGATTGCGGGCGTGATCAAGGATTTGGTCGCGGGCCAACACCTTGCGAGTCGAGTACAGTTTACGATTGACAAGAAGCTGTTTCAGAAGTGTTTGCGAATTAGGGGGGTGGAGGCGGAGGTGTTGGACCAAGTGTACAGGATGTATTGTGATCCGGGACAGAGGCCGTTGCCGTTTCTTGCATTGTAGGCCGTGATGGCGTTTATCAGACGTTTCGATTTTCTCATTGTTCCCCTCTTTCTATGTTGATCGTTTTTTACGTACCGCCTAGTGGTTGCAGCCAGGAGGAGCTGAATGTAGCAGAGCTGTATCTATTCTGTATTCAATGGATTTTCCTTTATCGATGTGGCAGTGACTGAAGGCCGTGCAAAAGGGTCAGAAAGGAACTTTTGCATCGAACAATTGGCGCGCCACTAAACCAGAGCGGTCCAGAGTCTGTCCAGGTTCAGTTCAATGCAGGGACTGAAGCAGGGTCGTCAGCGCAACCTATTGACAGGGATCCAAGACAACTCAACAATAACTTACTGATGCCGCCCACCAAGCAAGATACATTACTTACATAACGGAGTGCTTCTAATTAGACTCTTCCATTTTGGCAGACGCGTTTTCGGGTTACCCTCCCTCCCTTTCTTCCTCTCCACTACCGACAAGTACAAATGCACCAGATGGAACCTAATCTCGCTCTCGAATACATCATCACCCACGTCTTTTGTCCGCTTCGTCTCCCTGGCGGTGACGACCACTCTTTACCCAATGACCAAGCACTCATGGAAG
>JBBPJQ010001133.1:0-12942 GCA_038088795.1 Boletus rex-veris
TACCCGGCTGACTTATGAATGCATCATAAAATCAGTGATTACAGAATCCCTACCTCTCATGTTCACAGCAGAAGCTATCCCTCCAATTCATACCACCACAGCGTCACCACAAAACTGGTAGTCCATTTCGCTCAGGATTGGATTTGGCAGGAGTTGACAGTGCTGCTTGAAGAAGATATGGAAGCAGTACATATGTCGTCCTTCATGTACAGTGACCTGACAGTCATCCACATAAGGTTGCAGTCTAGCATCTTGGAGCAAGCTCTCAGGAACAGGAAAACACTGCACTGCATGGGACAGGCTAAAGCATCAGGTCTGCATCAGCACCTGGCGTGGCTTTGACATCGATGAAGAATGTAGCCAGCATTGTATATTACGCTCGGCAGTCTAGCTGAACTGTTACAATCACAAACTGATCTGAAACAGAGTCACTCACCATGTTGGATGACAAGATGTACAGGTGTGTATTTGTCATTTGACATATCAAAGGAGTGAGTGATTGTATGGGTGGGTGGGTGACCAGGCACCAAAGAATGGTGATGTGGATGGGCGACCTTTGTGAGTGATTGAAACAAGTGAGCAGCCATCACTTTTATTCACCAATCCATCTCAAGAGTACAAAATTGCAAAGGTCACAAGGCTGGCAACCATACCAAATGTCAATGATGCGAATCGTGCCCTCCATGTCAGGTGCACTTTCAATGGACACCATATATACTATACCGGAGCAGACAGATCCCCTCTTCCTCTCAGAGGAGGGCTCATTCAATGTTCGAAATGAAGAAACCACCCCTTGTCAGTTGCCCAGACCCATCGTGCTTTCCCTAGATGACATGGATACCACCTGTCATCAGGTGCCCGTACCTGCCATGGTCGCCCAGAACAAAGGAATTAACTGCCAGCTTGGAGTAGCCACATCAGGTCAACAGTTGGCTGATGACACTATGTCTGAGGGGGTAAGGTGGCTTCTGTCACTTAGCGATTATCACTCACTTTATGTAGTAAGGGAACTGCAGCATTGGTTACTGGTATGCTAGCCACATCAAGCAAACATTCGAGCAATGATGATGCAGTCGAAGGGATAAGTTAGATTGTTCACTTGGCATTTACTCTCACTCATATTGCTGAAGGGGGCCGCAGCAGTAGCTGGTGGGCTAACTACAGTGAATGAATGTTTGACCAGTGGCAATACTATTGAAGGGGTAAGTTAGATTCTGTCACTCAGTGTTAACTCTTACTTACACATGTAATTGCTGAAGAAAACTCCAGTGGTTGCTGCTGGTAAGCATCACTTTTGAGAAGTAGACTTCTCGCAGTCTCTCCGCTTGGAACTCCACAGGAGGGACAATCTCGTTCAGCAACTACATCTAGAGCTACAAAAGCAAGGACAGGTTGGTGGAAAAAGAAAACATGGGTGGCCATCTTACTGATTGTATTTTAGATGCTCCATATGGAAGGTGAACATACCACTGAGCAGTACAGACTACTATATGAACAGAGTCTTGTGACCACCCAGAAGAAGTATAAGAGCCAAGCTTCTGATATATGATCTCTTCTCACACTCCAAGAGAATGAAATGCAACTTCTTCATGAAGCAATAGAGGTGTGCCATCTCACCT
Source organism: Boletus rex-veris (assembly GCA_038088795.1). NCBI lineage: Eukaryota > Fungi > Basidiomycota > Agaricomycetes > Boletales > Boletaceae > Boletus > Boletus rex-veris. The sequence continues at coordinate 1,620 of JBBPJQ010001133.1, forward strand.
GAGAGCAGGATATTGCTCACATTCTATCAGGCACAAAGGTGCAAGCTCAGCATGAACATGAGCTTGCAAACCAAGGATATGCAAGTAAATGGAAAAGAATGCACAATCAATTCGAGGTGTGTACTAAAGAGCTCATCATTATTGTGAGGTCTAACATCTATCAGAAACAAATTCAAGCACAGAGAAATGAACTTGAACAATTCTCACACACCAACCTTGCAAACGCACTACAGGAGGGTGACCACAATATCAAAATGAAAATGACAGAAATGGAATGACGTCTACAAGATGAGGTTGGTAAACTATTACAGGTGATAATGGTAAGTTCTCTCACTAAGATGCATGCTCTACGACAATGTCTGACTGAAGAGAAGGCAGAAAAAGAAAGGGAGCTTGCTAGCATGGAGCAGTGATATGCTCATCGTGGAGTATGGGTAAGTAAACATGCCTCATATCCTCCTGTTATTGGTCTCTAAATCATAGCCAATTTTAGTTCACCACCCTAACTTCGACATCCACTTCTGCACCCAGTGCTGACAACACATCAGGCTTGGATGATGGCTCTTCAATTCCAGCTCCTTCTAACGAAACAACATAATTCATGTCACCAAGCCCTTGTTCTGGGACTCAGATGCCCACTGTTACTCCATCCTTGGATGTGATCAAAAGAATCAAGTGCATTCAAGGGGTTTCGCCCAGAACATGTCTCATGGGAGTATATCTAAAGGTGATTCCATGCAAGCAACAACAAAAAGCTTACTGACACCAGCACTTCCCTAGGACGGATCATCAGAGACTGGTGCGACATCCACAGCAGCTCCCGATTGTTTGGAACAAATGCCTCCCAATCGCCCTACCCCTCTTGACTGCCCTACAACTGCGCCACCTGACTGCCCTATACCCACTGTCCTCAGTGAGCACAAACTACCCCAAAACTTGATGCTAATCACCAATGCCATCAAGACTGCTCTATGAAATGTTTTCGTGGGTGATGGCCCTAAGCAGATGAGCCCCCTCAAGCCATCCCCTCAGTGTAAAAAAATTGAGGATAAGGAAGTCAATCTTGAAAGGGCATCAGAACCAAGCATCCATCGAGACTTTATTCTGGTACGGTGCCTCATGTCCACTTCGTTACAGTCTTTCATCATTAACATGACTGCAGAACGAAGTCTGATGCCTCTTCAAAGATGAATTCAGGATCACGCAAGATGTTGATTTTGTGGCTCACCAGCTGGCCTCCCTGGATGATGTACAAGCTTATGAATATGAAGACGGTGTAGGGATCCATGTCTCCCTAGGTTCATATCTGGTCATTCCATGACATTCCTCCATATCCTCCTCTGTCCATTCATCCCATCCAAAACATGGTTTGTCTTCTATCCTCTACTTCCCATATGTCATCTGGTCCTCATTTGGTCCGGACGAACACAATCCAGTATGATATTCTGTCTATCTGATCCGGAAAACATTGGATTAGACACCAGACATGCTGGCCGGTGGACTCGTATGTCCGGAAGTAGTTAAACCTTGTTCTTACAGTCTCAGGAATGCCCGGTGACTATACATGTGCTGTCTTTTTGTTTGAAATACATCTTTCCACATCCCTTTATTGTCAATTCTAAGTCCTATGCAGTCCCGTGCAACTGCTATCGTTCCCCATCATTCCTAACACTATTCCTCTTGTTTCCAGACTTCCTATAGTCCATTATAACCTCCGGACAATGTTCCATCCATTCCCCAAATTTCCGGACTACCTTCCGGACTGTTTCCTTGGGTCCTGGGATACTCTAACCACCCTTTACATACAGTCCTTCAGTATTCCCTGCTACTCCTTTAGGTCGAGTCATACTCACACCCTTTATTTTGTCTGATAAGTCCTAACCACCCAGGAAGGACTTGGAGTTTTACAATGGTCTGGGACCTGATCCTGAGCAACTCGTGTTTGACCTCTCCCAAGGATACAACTCACCTTGGAACTCAAGTATCCTTGAATCTCTCCTCTACGAGTTTCAAGCATGCTATAAGGATGAGAGCTGGTCCATCAAGAAGTCAAACAACTATGTTCATCAAGCCCTCAGGAACCATTGCAAACAGCTGTGCACAACTTGGTTGAGAGGCCAGCCCAGGCTCACAAGTAATGGCATTCTAGAAATTCCAGCAGAGGTTGAGGAACGAATGCTTGAACACTTGAAGCAACTTGGAAAAGCTAGCTGACAGAACACCCATTGCCACAATGTGAGTTTTCCTCTTACTGTCACCAAACAGATTTGTAGATATTTTCAGAAATACCTTTGATGGGTTAGTACTGTTACACTCACCCCTTATTGCTGGATATTTTTTTCCTTTTCTTGATCACCTAACTTACTTGTTTTATCAATTGTCAACATCTTATCTTATCAAGTCATGTGATCATTATCACACTCGTCAACATATCTAGTCATGTGCTCAGTCACATGACCTTATCTCATATTATCTCGGCTATGCTCCTCATGGTCACCTCGTGCCTTTCCTTTTGACTCACTTTCCTTATCGTCTGATGCATTAACCTCTTTTATCTAGGCAGTGCTTATCTTTGCCTCACCTCTAGTGCATGGTAACCAGTGACAGTATTAATTACTACTTATAGATACTCACAGCATGGTCTGTGCACGATTCCCAATAGTATAAGTACTCGTAGTTGTAGCACTTATATCTTAGTCTTGTTCTTTTGTTGTTTCCCTTGTATCCTTCTCTAGCCTCTCTTGATAGTCCCTAATCTAGAGGGCTTAACAAGCCTTTCCTTATTGACATCTCTCTTGACATCCCCATCGACACATCAGACATACTCATTGCAAGCGCCATATAGCTGAGAATTATAGCTCAGACACTCAAACCACAACCGATATTGTAGATAGGATATTTGGTCGTTTCAAGTACACTCAATGGAGTCATCAAGCTCAAGACTGAGAGTGGAGACAATGATCTCATCATGTGGAAGTGGCTCCAACATCTGGTCCACTTCCTTGGGGAGAATGGTATGAGTTTGGAAAAGAGTGAAGTGGAGAACAACTTTGAACATGTCCTTCATGTCAAGAACATGGAATGGCAATGTTGCATCGACCGTGAGCTTGACATTGTAGACAGTGACATCTTTTCCCCCCAAGGTGCTAAACCTGTCAAGTGGATCTGAGCACTTGACAACCCCATGAGCTCACATGATGCAGTCAAGGGTTTGCCAGTGGATCTCTATGATGGGGCTTGGTTTTCAAGGCTCACACAGTGGGAAATTGACACATTAGCAGTCGCCACATGTAGGTTCCCTTGGATGAAAGTTGCAACACTGTGATGGGGTAATAACGGTATGTCTACAACTTATTGTATCTGAATGAGTTTTGATAGCTTTGTTTTAGAAACTGAGCTTTGAGTCGCTACATAGATGACAATCCTATGTATTTCTGATCTTCAATATCATTGCCCACCTCCACCTATGGCCGACTCGGACATAAGTAAGTATTTGGCCACTCATGTCACATGCACAAAGCCTTCTCACTTCCAATCAACCAAATATACAATTCACGTGCTAGTATTTATATTATATGTCATCATCCACCTCTGCCGTGCTGCACAAGGAGCACCCGAAGGGAGTCACCTTATCTGCCTTCGCTCACAAGGACATGGTTGGCTGGTTCATTACCAAGCTTTGTTTACAATAGTCAAGATCAAGAAGGTAGACACATTGACATTCTACACCTGTGCCGGCGAGGTGGTAGTTGTAGCAGTGATGACTAGTCTTGTGACTCCGAGCCATAGGATCATCATGAGGTGGTTGGACCTGCTTGTCTATCCTTGATATGGCCCACAGCACTGTGATGAGGGCGAGACTGATCAAAGTCAAGGTTCATTGCAAATGGCACAAGTCATGGTAAGTGTTCAGGTGTACCTTGCTGTGGTGGCTATGCATGTCTGTACATATCTGTCAATACAAGGGTTGGTTTGCTGATGTTGGCATGTGTCACGTCAAACAAGCTTAGTTTTCTAAAACATTCAGCACCCTGATTCCTGAAGGCCTGACTGCATATGAACTTTTTCAAGATGAAACCAAGGACGCCGGTGGACTTGGTGCAGGGTCTTCGAGATGCCATCATGAAACCCAGCTCTGGCATACTAGATAACGAGTCAAGGAAAAAGATGGGTCAACCAAGCAGGCCAGTCCTTGCCTCTGTGCATATTTCACTCTCTTCAGATGAATGAGGAAGCGGTCAGGAGCCCACTGGCCATTAAGGCTACCTTTATGGAGACGGCAGTGTGTCCTTCTTATCACCCTTGCCTTCACCTTGCCCCAACCCATACCTGTGCCTATTTCACAGAAATTGTGTCCGAACTGATTGCACAACTCACTCAAGAAACCTATTCTACCAACTTGCTTCCCATCAAGAACAACCAGCTCATGGCCGAGCCATTCACCGACTTGTTCTACTACATCCCCAATGTGACATTGAGTGTCACGAACCAGGTTTTGCCAGCCTTGAACAGAGGAAGCAATGTCAAGCATTCCGAGGTGGACAAAGAACTATGGGGTTGTGGATGGGTCGAGAGCCAGTATCACAATTGGCTGCAAGACATGCACAAACACCAAATCCAGATGACCAATGCAACCAACCTGATGCTCAGATATGTCACCACCAATGTAAGCTGTCTCATTTCACCTCACTGAAACAGATGGCCCATCACCTCATCTCCACTACAGGGATGTCCTGGCACTGGCAATGATATGCTCCACATCCCGCTGCCCTACTACTCAGTTCCAGATTACATCACCTCCAATGCCTCATACAGAACATTGCATGCTTCGACTTCGAGTCCAGAAAGGACGTCAAGAATGGAAAGTTGGGAACTGCAGGAACTGTCACCCAGCACGGGCTCACAGATACCGCAGCTGCCATATGATGGCTGGTTGAGTGGAGTGTTCCCTGTCTCAGCACTACACCACTTCTCCTTCAAGGAACTGAAGCACACATCTGGTAAGTCATGCTTTGAGCAAAATGGTTGATCATTCAGGCAGTCCCATAGGTAGCCTGGTAACTGGAGGCATTGACACTGGTAGAAGCTGCCCTGCCATTTCGATGGTTAGTAGAGATGGGGGGTATGTAAGCTTTATTGATTGCATTAAAAATGTTTTGCTGCCATACCTCCAGGTCACTCCAGATATGAATGTCATCATGAAGGTTAGGTAGTCGTTCTCTCACTAAGGGGACATGGGTAGCGGAAAGTTGAGGAGGTGGCCAGGCAGCCCAACCCATTTGCAGAGGGAGAGCTGCATTGCATCTAGGACAGTGGACATGGACACACACCATGACATAATGGAGGCCACAGAGTGATCTGTCATTGGTGCATGCCATCATTCATCTCCGCTGCACAGGATGCACCAGTCTGACCAGACATATCATGCAGACTCAGACCAGTTGCCCTCCAGCGAGTCCATAGAGTAGATTTGTTGCAGGATGTAATGGTAGTGATAGTACGTATATTATTGCAGAAAATACACTAACTACGTGAGGTGCAAGACTTCCAATTATCGCTTGCAAGATGCTGCCAGAAGCGAGTCTGCCCCTTGCAAGTTATGCCTGTCAACCCTAATCACTGTGCGTGTCCCAGCTCCCCTTACTTTATCTTGCATCTTGCAACATTCCAACCACCCCTACAACTGCATCCCCCTCTTGCAACATGTCCCCCAAACACCACCACTACTGCTCTTGCAATACTGCACCCTCCATACCCTCCAATCCCCTCTTGCAATATGTCCCCCAAATGTATGCCGCCACCACCGCTCTTGCATTACCACACCACTTAGCTGCTCACCACCATCACTCTTGCAATGCAACTGCTGCTGTTCTTGCAATCCTGCCCCACCCCATAGCCACCTGCCACCGTCCTTGCAACACAACCCCCATCGTTGCTCTTGCAATACCCCTCCACTTTGTACCATCCACATATGCCCCCTCCACCATCACTCTTGCAATACCGCTCCACTCCACACCATTGCATGTCCCTTCCGCTGTCAGTCTCCTTGCAAAATGACCTCCACTGTCAGTCTTGCAATACCACTCCACTCCATATCAGCCTCTTATCACCATTGCTCTTGCAAGACGACCTTCTTGCTTTGTGCCCCATTGCAGTATCAACTGTTCTGCATCCTGCTTGTTTTGCAATACTGTGCCCTTTGCAATTCACCATGCCACTCCATCGCCACTCACCGCCATTGTCCTTGCAACACAACCTTTGCCATTGGTCTTGCAATACACCACCACTCCATCGCCTCTCGTCACTCTTGCAACACCATCTTCCCACTTCATGCCTTCTTGCAGTATCAACCGTTCTGCATCATGTCCGTTTGCAATACCATGTTTTTCTTTGAAGTTTGGCCTGCTAACCCTCACCACCTGCCAGTTTTTTTGGTTACAGCCATTGTTCAATGTTTCAAGTTGCGCGATAAATGCTACAATGTTGTACTGTATGTCAAATCAAAGTTTTTTTAGACAATGGCTGTAACTGAATGAACAAAACTCGGGCTATAGGTAGAGTTGCAGTATGGTTAGATTAGTTTGGTACTATATATTTCAAGCTCCATGATACTTGCATGCATCACTGGTTTGTGCAGTGTTTCATTGACATGCAAATTAACACAATAGACAAACTTTGATTAAGGGAGAGCAATGTATCTACGATAGAAGCGACAATCAAACAATACTCTAAACCTTCCCATATGCACGCCCAACCTAGTTTTTCTTGGACACCTTCTGCTTTCTGTAAACAGACTGAGTATGTACCTGTGCCTGACAAGGAATGGCTGTAGCAGCTTACTTGTTTTTCAGCACTGCATCCCTGGGCTCACGATCCGCTGTTGCCTTATCTTTTTTTGTATTCTTTTTGATCAGTGCTTGGTTGAAAGATTCAGTTTCTCACATGCATTTCCACATCTTACCACCTTTTGTCCCTTCTGTCTCCAAATGGGGGACACAGTTTTCATCACCAATAAGATTGTCTCGTGTGGTGCACAGTGAAGGTATGGGCTTCCACTTTGAACATCCCAACGGAGTGTCATCAGCCAGTCCCATAACAGCCACTTGGGTGTGTCATAAGTTGATCTCAACAGGCTGTGTATGAACAATATTAGAGAGGGGTTGCTGCAGTAATGTACTAGGAGAGTGTGGGGGCAAAGACAGTGCAGGGGGGGAAGGCCCTGGAGGGCTTGGTAACAATGGAAGCAGTAACAATGTGGGAAGGGTAGTAGCCTGCATAGGTGATACGAGCTGGCTGTTCACATCCAGTACCGGAACTGTTGCATAGGTGGATATATTTGATGCATCAGGAATACTGGTGAAGTAGTACAGGTTTGGATTACCACGCTAAACCCATAGTCCATGTCACCAACCATTGGAAATTGAAATGCATTGATGTCAGGGAAAGAGTTGAAATGCAATGGGTTGACTGGAGAGTGCTGGAAGCCTAATGTGACCAATCCATTGTGATTCGTGCTTGACAGCGATAATCCTGAGCCCACAGTGGACACAGCCCCCATGCCCAATGGTGTCAGGTTCATCATGTTTGCACCCATCCCAGGCACAAATGGATTCCAGGAGTCACCAAGCATTAAACCAGCCTGAGGAAAGGCGAAATTATTTCCATTCAAGAATGAGTTTGTGACATCAAATGGATTGAACATTGGATTAGTCATGAATGCAGGGCCATTGATGGAACCAATCACATCAGGTAGGAGAGGTGATATGTGATCTTGAGGACTTGCAAGATTTGTGGGGGGAGGAATGATGAGAGATGCTGAAGTTGATGTTGCAGGATCTGGGACGAGAGCAGAGGAGTTTGCAAGATCTAAGGGTGGGAGAGGTGCTGTATGGTTTGGCAAGGCCATAGATATTATAGTACTCAATGGCAATAGAACCTGACCAGACGGTACTGGGGGTGTTGCAAGACAGGATGGAGGTGACATGGTGAATGTTGCAACATCTGGCAGGGGTGGCTGGGTATAAGTACCCTCAGTTGTATTGCTCTTACCATCTCTCTCCCCATCATCACCCTCTTTGTCCCTGCCCTCATTGCTGACGTCCACACCATTGGTGTTATCGGCGTCCCCATTGAAACAACCCTAAAGACTCACACTTAAGTGAAGCTTTATGCTAGGTCGCTTGCACAGAGAAAAAGACAAGGAGATGAGAAGAGTAGAGTTGCCTGTAGGGGAAACTCCAAGAGAACAAGACTAGTGTTCTCTGGTGTTGCATTGGGGTTTATATAATAAGTACAAGTGCGCATGGACCGTGCTGTGCTACTGCTATATATAGTAAATATGCTGGACACTGGGTCACGTGATATACCTGTGTACATAGCCCAGCATGCGTGATGCGCATGTACATGGCAGCATGAGGCTGTGGTGTGGATCTAATGTGAATAGGAAGCATAGATGTGGGAAATTAGATATGCATGTGTGAATAGAAGCGTTGAAGCAGATATAGGAAGTGCATGTGAATGTGTGAAAGGAATAGATAGGGGTTGAGAATGAAAGAAAATTGATAATTCTGTTTATGCTTGAGTAGCGGTCATAACACCCATCATCCTCATCCTCATCCTCACCCTCATCCTCACCCTTGCAGCCCCTGTCATTGTTACCTTCATCACCATTGTCGGTGCCAAATGCTTTCTCTTTGCACCTCTCCATGGTCATGACTGCTGATTTCCCAGGTGAGTGTGAGCAAGCCATCCAGTTGCTGAGTTGAACAACTTACAAAATACCTCAGCTAAGAATTTACCATATGCCTCAATTACAGTAGTGTCAAACTCCATGTAGACACCAGTGAAATCTTTGTCATCCTCTGTCTTTCCAATGTGTAGGCTGTTGGCAATCCTAAGCAGGTTGAGATACTAGGCTGTTATAAAGAGGCCTGACCTTGCGATGACATTTGCGCCTTCTGGATCCATGGGGTCAGGGCCACCTATCAAGACCAAAAACTTTCACCCAGTCTGGATCTCTAAATGTTCCAAAACCTGTTGAAGGGCAGCACTGCAATGCTGGATATTACTGCAGAGCAACAGTGAGCCATCAACTTTCATGCACTAGTCAGAACATTCCTCACCCCTGGAGCAGGTCTGGGTCCCTCTGTGATGCCTCGCCAGTAGCATCAGTGGCTTTTTCTGTCCCTCCTTCCTCTCCCTCAGCAGTTCTCTTTTGCATATCTTGCTTTTGCTCCTCGCATAGTCGGAAAATCTCTGCCCTGATCTCAGCCGTCTCGCTCTCAAACATTTCACATATTTTCTTGTTGACATCAGCAATGGGCATACCGGCTGGGATCTGGGGCTGAATACACATCTTATAGTAAATTTTAGAGTATACTTCCCAAGGTTTCTTCATGCGCGTTTTAGGTTTGAGGAGGTTATTGATAATTTTCACTGTCTTGTTATTAATAGTATGGTTCTGGCTGGCACCAGCATGCCAGTGCATCCACCGACGGAGTTGCTGTTGGCATGTGAGAATGGCTTTCAAAAGGGTATTGGCTTGCTGTTTAGTCAGGCTGGTGTCAGTGGGTACGAGAGGTTGCTCTGGCCACCTCTGAAACCATTTCTGGTAGAGGGCAGGCCAAAGCTTTGTATAGCACCTGCCACCTGTGCACTTGAACTGGACAAGCTCTTCTTGAAGAAAAGCTTTTTGTTCATTGGTGGTCCACTCAATTGGCATCTAACACAAATCAGTATTTAGCGGGTAGCTAGATCTCTGGTTACTCACCTTCAAAGCACTGATGTAAATTGTTAATCACGGCAAGGGGTGTGGCAGGTGGAATTCAGATGCATTGGTGGGACACTTGCGGGACAAGCATACAATAGTTTGTGTAGGATGACAAAAGGAGGCAGACAGATGTGATGGCGCAGCGTCAGATACAACAGTTGGATGTTTCAGGCGGGAGAACAAAAAGGGGTTTGCTGAAATGTGATGGATGGGATCAGGTGGATGTGAGCACACACTAGAACAAGAATGGATCGGTGCACGAGGATGTGCACAAAGACGGCCATGCACCCCCTTTAAAGAGCAGGTCAGCAAATGTGAATCAACAAAGTTTTGTTGAAATCAGGCCCATACCACATAAATGACATGATCATTTTTGACCGGTCCATTTTCCAGACCACAGCCATATTGAAATTTGCATGGGGTGCAAATGAGACTGCATGTTCGGCTATGTAGCTCCTAGTAGACACCATGTGTGCAATTGAGCTAACCAAATAGCGAGATATTCAAATCGTGACATTGGATGCTATCTGGTACAACAACATCCCCTGACATCAAGTTCCTTAACATCAGTGCCCTCCATTACATTCATAAGAAGGTCCTCCAATACCTTCACAACGATGTGGATGGATTTGGAAAGCGAGGTCTCTGGCACATTCATCAGGTCGGGAGATACCCAGTTCTTGTAACCCAGCTTTCACACACGTGCATCAAGTCCCTCAACTACAGTGAGCATGTCATAAATTTAGGTGTATTTTCTGGATGAGAGGAAGCCCTCGCAAAGTGCATGAAGTCATTCGCGCGATGAAGTACTGATGACTTCTTTGAGGGCTGATTCAATATCAGACTCGGAGTCTTGGAATCCTGTAGTCCTGTGTATTATTGACAGACTCACATACAAGTAGCAAATGGACCTACCTGATTGTCCCATCAAGTTGGCGACGTCGTTGCTACACTGAATTCTTGGCCGTCCTGGACTTTACAGTTACACTAAGTAATCTGTCTTTGTAGTTCACTTGAAATTCACCTACCAACATAGTAATGTCCTGCTTTTCAATGAGGGTTTACCCATGAGCTGCATAGGGTTGCATTGTTTCATCCTGATACTGTTTGTGGATGACTGACTGCAATAGTAAATGGAATGACTGACTGCAAACTGTGCCCAAGGGCCCTCTCTTCCTTGCGTTTTTCTGATAATTTCTTGTTGATAGTCTTCTGATTTCTAAATGTCACAGGAGTGAGTGACTATGGCCTGATGCCGAACGCAATTTGAAGTTGGCAACCTACTTTGCATAGTACTTAGCCCGGTATAAACAGGATGCAAGCACTCTCTCCTTAGGGGTTGTGTATAGTTTTGGACAGCCCATGATAATGGGTGTGGTGAGGCTGGTAAATGGGAGGAATAAGGACCAAACAAAGGTAGCTATACAAATAGTGTTTCAAAGTCCAGTCCAGGACTGGTGAAAAGACTGGCAACTGGACTGGACTGGACTGGTCATGCAACTGGACTGCAGTTGCAGTTGCCTGGCTTATGGAAATTCAAAAGACCAGTCCAAA
>JBBPJQ010001134.1:0-12880 GCA_038088795.1 Boletus rex-veris
GAAACCCAACCCTCAGCCACTTCCTCATCCTCGTCCTCACCCTCGTCCTCACCCTCACCCTCCGAGTCACCCTCACCCTCGTCAATATCCTCTTCAGCACTGTGAACATCACCACCATTTACCTCCTGCAAATCATCTATGTTGAAGTCGTCCGCCGGGTCTGCTACTGGAGCCTCCTGCATGCCGTCCGCCAGGTCTGCTACTAGAGTCTCCTCCATGCCGTTGGCCTGCTGATACTCTCGAATGGCATTCTTGAAAGCCATATTTGGGATGGCCTTCTTTTCCTTTTTCATGGTATTCATTGTCAGGCCCGCATGAGCACTAGCATCAAGCAAAAGATCAGTAGAGAATTGTGGTAATCACTACTAGTACATACCGTCCGTTGTCAAAGACGCGCTTCAATATCATTGACAACAATTTGTATGCGGATGTTGCCTTGTCGAACTCATCTAAAGCCTCGTCGTGGCCAACATATGCATTAACATACTCTTCTTCTGTGAATGCAATGGTTTGGCGCACTCCCGTAGCCCACTCGTCGATAGCACATTCGATCTATGTTCTTGTTACTAGTGGAAATGAAATTTGATCCAAATGGGCTTACCACTGTTAGAGTGAGTGCAAAAGTGGAACGAGCGAATGGTGAGTAATACTTGGACCAGCGAGGACCATCGTCATTCCCGTTCTTGAATAGGACTTCATTGATCACTTGTTGGATCGCAGGGTTGGCATAGATTCCTGTGTGTTTGTCGATACAAGAACCTCGGGTCTTAATAATCTCAGTGGGTGTAGCATTGATATTAATAATTGAATGCTTACACGGTAGATGAATGCCGATTCAGTCTTAAGCTCGGCGGAGAGAGCCCGATTCTTTAGAAGCACAGCTTCATCTTGACCGCTCTCGAAACCGTATGTTGTCTTGACAATACTGCGTGCCCTCGACTTGAACTGCGATCGAATGTGGGAGGTTCTTGCGGTAACCTACCACGGCATCACATCAATGAGAGAAGTTGGAAGTAAAACTACTTACGAGTTTCATTAGACAAGTGGTATGATCCTTGTCCAGTGTGTGGTGCATGCGGGCAATCTTCCATGCCGATACCGCCCACTGCTCTCCTTGGACTGCGGATGGGTAGGGGTTTTGGGTAAGTAGGGTAGAACAGTAGACTTGAATAGCCGTCTGGAGAATGGCACGTGTCTCCATATCATAGTCAGCTGCCTTGGGTCGACCTCTCATACCCACATCAGATGTCTCGGTCAGAGCGGGAGTGTTTGTAGATGCTCCGGGTCCCTGACTCGGAGTGGGGAGATCCTCAAGCGGGTCTTCACATACCCCATCATCATCGCCGGGTTCACGACGTACGCGCTTCCTCGGGATTTGGCGGATGGAGGCAGTACTAGTAGTACTGCTAGCATCGCATGGCTCGGTATCATCACCCTCGAGTGAGGTAATGTCATCACTAGATAAATTTAAGTAGATTGTTGTAACGAAAAGAGAAAGAGAAACTTACTCGAAAACAACTGCCGCCTGACGTTTAAGTCCCCTTTTTGCAGTAGCATGTTTCATGCCGTTCCAAAGGGAATTGTGCTCACTAGATAATTTTAGTAAGCAGGTTAGAATGCAAAACGAAACTCACTCGATCAAAACTGTCGCTTGACGTTCAAGTACCTTTTTCGGGGCGGCACTTTTCAGCTTCTGTACTGTGGCTAGCTGGCCTGGTGTGAGGGCACGTGTACGTGCAGGAATCATGCCAGTAGCCTGATGATATGTGAGCTGGGCAAATTTCTCCCGATGGCGGAGACGTGCCTTTGAGTTTCCTAGGCCCACGCCCAGCGGTGAAGGCTTAAGAGTCGCAGCCATACGAGGCATGGCTGGTGTGCGCACTGCTGGCGGTACATTTCCCTTGCGGGCAATCAGCTGTGTCGCTAAATTCACCCGAGTGTTGGTGCTGGTGCCATGCACCAGTCTGGAGGCGAACTAGTTGGCTAGTAGTTAGACCACAAATGACTCCAGAGAAAAGCAAAAAAAAAAATACAGCATCATCTGGCGCCAGCGGGAGAGCAGCAGTTGTCAAGTTCGTGCCTGCTGTGTTGCCGCGAGCCTTCTTTGCAGAAGATTTGGTCACGTCCTGCTGCGCTGCCTTGCTAGCTTGGTTTCGCTTCAACGTCAGTTCCTCACGATGCTTGGCCTTCGTGAGAGCACGCTGCTCAGATGCCTGCTTGTTCTGTTCGTGTTCTTCTGTAGGGGAGAGGTAAGTAATACTCTTGAACTCTGAGACCTAAGGCTCTGAATTGTTCACCTAACATGACTTGTACTTTTTCGCTGGGACACCGGATGCGACCACGACTAGAGTCAGTGGTAGACTGGGTGCATGGTTGCTTGTCTAAAGTCTGAGACATAGTTCTGCAATTAGAAAACCGGTTTAGAATGAATAAAATGAGAGCAGGGAAAAGGGTATGTTCACACGGAAAATGGGTTGTGCGTTGTCGGAGAGTAACGCAGGCAGTGAGGTCTTATATATCTGGCAGCTTGAATTAGTAGTGCCACTTTGATTAGCGACGTGGGCGGTGACACGTTAAATGCCTGCCAGGACTGGAATGGATTAGATTGACAAAAAAAAAAATAGGGTACGAACTAGATTTGAGGGTTGAACAGTCACATTATTTGCGTCTCATCAACATGCCACGCATTGCATCTATCAGGACCCGGGGGCCACATACGTGTGGCCAGTGTGGCCGAGGCTTTCCTACACCCAGCGGGGTGTGCCGACACATTGCTCATTCAGCTCACTGCCATGCAGGCATTGAGGCTGATAATCCGGGTCAAAGAGTTCCAACACACCATGATGAAAATGACGGCAACGACGGCAACGTACTGCCTACATCCGGAGAGGATGTCGAGGGACCAGACCTGGCTCCTGAGCATCAACCGGTCGAGATGAACACTGGAGAAGATAGGGAGGTTAATCCGGATGCCGAAGAAGAACCCAACAGCGAAAAAGCTTACTTTTCACGACATGCCATGGAGTTCACCGAGCATCCAGTGGGCGCAGTCTTCGACGACACTAAAACATCCTTCCAAGTGATGCAGGACATTCAAGAGGCCACTGGATGGGGTACCTACGCTCCATTCGCAGACGCAGACGAATGGGAGTTGGCTGAATGGTTGATCAAGAACGTCAATCAGCAGGGTATGGAGGACTTTCTGAAATTACCAATCGTAAGTGAATGTACTTGATGCAATGCTCACTCACCGTTGGCACCGCGACCAGATGCGTAATCGGACACAGCCTAGTTACCGCAGCAAGTACCTCTTCATGAAAGCGATTGACCAACTGCCCACGGGTCCAGAATGGTCTTGTGAGCTGATACGAGTCCATGGAGATGCCGTCCTTGATGAGCCGATGGGAAATGTTGAAGCGAATGGTGAGGATGATGCGGAGGAGCTGGAGCTTTGGTTGCGGGACCCAGTTGCCTGCGTTCGAGAGTTGATCAGTAACCCCACCTTCAAAGGTGATATAGCATACGCACCTGAGAAGGTTTATGCTGATCCACAAGGGCAAACTCGACGGTATGATGAAATGTGGACTGGTGATTGGTGGTGGGAGACACAAGTGAGTCACGGATATGATGGTGGCCGAAACATACCTCACGCATTGTCTAGCGTCACATGCCAGCCGGCGCAACAATCGCGCCCGTGATCTTGGCATCCGATAAGACGGAGCTATCACGATTCAAGGGCGATAAGAGTGCATGGCCCGTCTACCTGAGCATCGGGAACATCTCTAAGCAAACTCGTCGTCAGCCCGCAAGTCATGCTTCAATATTGCTGGGTTACTTACCTGTATCCAAGCTGCATTCCTTTGATGACAATTCCCTCGCCGGTTATCGACTCTTTCACTACTGCATGAAGAAGATACTTCAGCCTCTCGTCGTGGCGGGTCAGGAAGGGGTCGAGATGGTTTGTGCGGACGGACGAGTTCAGCGAGTCTTCCCGATACTTGCAGCCTACATTGCCGATCACCCAGAGCAGTGTCTCATTGCGTGTTGCACAGAGAACAGGTGCCCCAAGTGTCTGGTGCGCGTTGATCAACGAGGCGAACACATTGAATGTCCGCATCGCAATCAAGCACAAACAACAAACATCCTACACGCACAAGCCACTGGCCAGTACCCACCCGAATTCATCGCCCAAGGCCTTCGCGCAATCTTCTCACCGTTCTGGTCAGATCTTCCCCATACCGACATCTTCACATGCATCTCCTCCGACATTCTACACCAGCTCCTTCAAGGCCTCCTCAAGGACTACGTGAAAAAGTGGTGTACAAATATCGCCGGGAAGCCAAACTTTGATGCCCGCTTTCGCGCCATGCCCTACTTCCCCGGGCTGCGTCACTGGAAGCGAGGTATTTCAAAAGTTAAGCAGTGGACTGGAAGTGACCACAAGCAGCTCCAACGTGTATTTGCGACAGCCCTCGTTGGGGCGATCCCGCACCAAGATGTCATCAAGGCCAGTTGCGCTCTCATTGACTTCATCCACATCGCTCAGTTCCAATCTCAAACGGACGATACTATCCTCGCTCTACAACGTGCCCTCGTCGACTTCCATCGTTACAAGGATATTTTCGTCGAGCTCGGATGTCGCGAACACTTCAATATACCCAAGCTTCATTCGCTTACTCACTATGTCAGCACAATCAAGAACTTCGGCAGCCTTGACGGTGTCAATACGGAGCACTCAGAACAGTTACATATCGACTACGCCAAAAAAGCGTATGCAAAGAGTAACCACAAGGACTATACCATTCAGATGACGAAGTGGCTTCAGCGCCAAGAGGCAGTTATTTGGTTCTGTTCATTCCTGAACTGGCGCCATCACAATTCCCGTGATGACATGTATGATGATCCTGATGCCAGCCCGCTAGACGCTTTCCTAACAGGTCCTTGGTATCGCGTTGCAAAGCGGCCTCATTTTGCCAAGAAGACCATCAAGTACTTGATCGAGCAGCATGGCGCAGTTGGGTTCACTGAAGCCCTGAAAGCCTTCGTCGATACGTTACCCCATGCCTATCAATTCTTTGAGCCGAATATCTATGATCGCTTCGACTGTTTCAGCAACATCGTGATTACCTTGCGGCCTCATGAACACGTATCAAATGATAGCTTTGCAAGGATTCGGTGCCATCCACAGCATCTCAATGGACCACGCAAGCCTCCGACTCCAGCACGGTTTGATACTGTGTTGGTACTGGTTGACGAAGAAGAACATGGTCGCGCTGGTGGTTTCCATGGCAAGTTCATTCCACCTTATTCTATTAAATTGTCTAATCTACCGCCGGCAGGACTGCGCGCGGCCGAGATTCGTGCAATATTCACGCTCCCTCCTCATCTAGGGAATTTCCATGAACCTGTGGCATACGTCCACTGGTTCAAGCCGTTCAGCCACATCGATAACACTATTCGGATGTTCCGAATTTCGCGCTCAACATGAAACCATCGGCCGAATGCAGGTATTGTCCCGGTGTCTCAACTAATTCAACCCTGTCATTTAGTGCCCAAGTTTCCGAGTGGAGCTGTCGATCCACTGTGGATTCGCCATCATACTGTCCCACCTGCTGATACATTTTATTTGAACCGCTACATTAACCTTCGCACCTTTGAGCAGTACAGGCAACATGAGGCATAGAGTCTCACGGCGGTGGGGTGCGGGCGGGCGGGCGGGCAGTATGTGTTTTATTGTATCATTGACAACGAGACTAACTGTTCCAGTCAGTATTATTTTCCCTATTTACACAATGCCGCCATTCTTCCGAAAACTACTATAGTTGTCTGCTGTTGTCCGCTGTAGCATTCCCGTAGCAAAATAGAGTCACTGTATGTTGCCGCAGTGGCTCCATTGTTGACATTGCCACTATAGAAGTAAGCTTTGAGGCTGTTGCCGATGTAGGTAAACAGCTATGGCATTGTTGACTACAGATTACTACATGTACGATAGAGTGGTACTAGTGTACAACCACCATAAACCTTTTTTGCAGATGTTAGTCGTCAGTTGAGAAGGTGGACGACGGACGACGGACGTAGGCGGAGAGAGCGCGAGCGAGATGCTCTCTACCCAAGTGACGCTGCGGCTTTGGGCACAACGGACTTCGCGGCAAAGCCCGAGACCCGAAGCGAATTCCGAGTCAGGATGTCGCGTTGCTGCGACTCACTACCGATCATTCTCGACGACTTATCACCCCTGTTCGTCCTCTAGAAATGCGACGGCACCAAACCGGTTTGTATACTGTCTCCGGGGTTGCCGTGCGGAGGATTGGAATGTACCGATGGCCAATGTTGTCCGCAGATGTTGATGTTGGAAGAGGATATCGCACAAATGGGACATGGGCATTAGGTATGATGAAGTTTTACCCTTGGTGCTGGAGAAGGGGAGTGCCAATAGATGCAAGAAGGCCAACTGCGGAGACCGACGCACGGCAGCACGATCCTGTGGCCATTCGCGCTTGCGGGGTGTACGACGTTAGCACCGGCGTTGGATGGGATCAACGCAGAGGGGAGGGTACGGGTGTTTGTATGCGCTCAATCGGTAAGTCAGTGCGCGTGGCCAAGGGTCCCCTCAGCTGCTGGTCATGGAGGAGAGTGCGATGATGGTATCATGGCCTGACGTTGGTGCTATGGACGAGGTCAGTCGGCTACAGCCACTTGTTCCCCTTTTCCCACCTTGCCTTGCATTCTGACTTGCAGTTTTGTCTCGTAGGCGAGGAACGTGGTCCGGCATCTTCTCAACGATCCGGGTCCTGACTTCATGCAGGTGGCCTGAAGGCAATGATAGTCAGTGGATTTTCTTACCACAGTGTACTTGTGTTGAGTCAGCTGTATCATGCTATTGCCAATGGGGTCGGTCCTTGGTAGTCACGAAATCTAAGGGAGCTGAGAATTTACCACAGCTGTCCAAACCAGCTGGATGCAGTTGCAAGAGCGGCATGATACCCCAACTTCGAGAAAGGCTGTCACCGAGGTGTCCAGCCTCGTCACACGACTTGCTCGAAAACCTCTCGTTAGACTTGTACATATCCCACTAGCTCCAACATACACACAACACATTCGCACAACCCTACAAACACAAGTACAGCGCCAAAATTTAACAAACAACGTCCACCTCAATGCATCAGTGCCCCTCTCGGCTTTCGCAACGACTCTGCAATACCCAAGAACGTCTCCGCAAGTTGGACCTGGTACAATTTATGATAAATATAGCCTAGTTAATACGAGACAGGCACACGCACCGTATCGAGCGCCTCTGTGTATGACGAGAGGATAGTCGCAGTAGCGGGCACGAGTGGGTCTCTCGGCGCATTGTTCTGCGCATCTCGTGCAATCTCAGCCATGCGACGCAGGTACATCGACGAACCATTCGGACCAAATGATACCCCATGGAACGAAACTGCTTTTCTGTATTCGCAAAGAGTGAATACATGTCAGCTCGTTCGAGGTACCGTAGACGAATGGCAATTTTACCCAAGTCGGATGGCCGTGCGGCACAGATCCTGCATGACATCGTCGCCAATACTACATTCTCCATCAGAAAGGAAAATAATGACCGGGAATCTGCACCAACGGGAGAACTGCTGTTAAAAAGGACGGGGTAAAGAAATAACGCGGTGTTCACCTCTCTGTACTCCAGCTGTGTTCCATGACCACTTGAGCCTGCTGGACCGCGAGACCAAAGTTGGTGCCACCATCCGTATCGAATCCAAGGAGCGCGTCCAACAGCTGATCCGGCGCGCTTGTAAAATCATTCACAATCGGGGCTGCAACTTCATGGTCAAACAAAACTACACTGTACGCGTCACGTCGCGCAGCGTTCGAGCCCGCGATTGCGGCCGCTCGTGCTGCCCAGAAACTATGCAGAGACGAAAGCACAGCGCCATATCGATTGTCTGAGCGAGCGCAGATTCGGGGAGTGGCTGGTGTATTAGGGAGTGGCCTTCTATCATTTAGGCTCATCGAACCAGAACTATTGAAAAGACGATGGGTAATTCTACCCCCAAGATGAGACCAAACGAAAACCTACTGGTCAGCCACGAAGATCCTGCGGGAAACCAAATCAAGTCAGCTTGTCATGCTACACACATGAACGCACATGGACTCACACATGGTAGGCCTGTTGCATCACGACCGGATTCCTGCACGTGAATTGATGGCCGTCATTTGAGACGTAACCTACTCCCGCGGCTGCGGTGTTGGGATTCAACGGTGCGTGGAAAAGAGGTAGGACACAGTATGAAGGTATAGCTGCTCCGCCCCCAGCAGCCGTATGTTCGGGTCCTATCAATCGTGGTCATAAGACGATCACCAGGTAGTAATGTTGCATACCTCCACACATGGCATCACTATCAACGTGAGTCAGCTGCCGATCGTCGCCAAACCTAAACAGAAACGCACCATTTCGCAAAGTTGGCTTGCTCTTCTCTCGAGTATGGGTCCTTGAAGCCTGTCGAGAGACAAGTCACAATCAACGCAAATGCACCCAGACGTCACTCACCACTCCGTTTCCAGAACAGACTGTGCGTGAGCAAGTCCTTTGGCCGACCAGGGTCAGGCTGTATCTTCCTTGTCAGGTGCTGCAGTTCCTCGTTGCCAGTACACTCTGCCTCATCGTCCGCGCGACAATAGTCGATGTGGACGTGTCGCCCCATCGCCGAACAAACGAGGTTACACGTCATGGGCGCGCCTTCATTATTCGTGGAGAACTTGCGCCCTTCGATTTCTAATGGTTCATCGTCTGGCCAGTCCACGGTCCAGTGAGTACGTGACATGGACCCATGGCGCGTCTCGTGCTCTTGTTGCGGATGGCCTTCGAGCAAGTAATTAGCACGCGCCAGCATTCAGTCCAGACTTGTAACTTACCAAGAGGTAAGATACAAAAGTAACCGCAGTTTTCGCACCTAAAGGATCGTGAGAGAAAGCCCATGCAGAGCACGCGATAGCCATACTTTGCTTCACAAAAATGAATGACTTTCTTGTCCAGGCTGTGGTTGTGAGGTCCCTTGTGCTTTGTAGCGCCGGACGGGATTGGTTTGATGCATTTCAAGCGTTTCGCAGCTGTCGTGCCATGTCATCATCAGGTGGATACGGGAATACATACAAGCACTGCAACTGACCCTGAGAAAACTGCAGGAGGGATAAGCGACAGAACATGCGATCGAGACCAGATCGCATACCTTGGTATACTGGAACGTTTCATTTCTGCCCGTAAACGTCGCCTCGATAGAGTGTGGCGCAGTTTCGATTTCGCATATACCCGGGGCAGCACAGATGGCAGTACACAAATGTTGTTGTCTGTAGATCACCAATTAGAGGCAACATGTCATAGTCATTTCAATATTATACGCACCCACAGAGATGGATCGTGCCATGGTCTAGGCCATGCATGTGGTCTTGGTCTGCACACAGCCGTTTACACAACTGACACTGGATAGAACAGAAGCGAGTATCGCATTGATGCAGGACATGATCGGTGTCACTGCAAACTCGTCAGAATTAATGATAGCACTAAAGACTCAAAGGTTACCTTGGAATTCGGCATGTTCCAGGACAGGAATACAGACTCCCATCGACTAGTTGCACGTCGGACAAACCACACGGCTACAATGAGTATATCGCTTCAGAATGGACATCCGCTGATGTTCAATGATCAGCAAACGCTCACCTTCCCGCAAGCGTGAACGGGAGCAGCACAAAGGTGCTCTTCATCGATATGGTCAATCACCTTGTCCTCGTCAAAGCCAGATCAACAACTTAGACTAAAGCACATACTTTGGCGCATACATCCTGACAACCATGTCTTCCAGAGAACTTGCAACGTTTCCCACACAAATGTTGATTCGGGACACATCTACAAAGGACCTGAGCCGCTGGGCAGTAAGCCAAAGCAGCAAGGACGTACATGTGTTTCCCTGCGTGACCAGCGCTATCGCAACGTATTCAACACCGGACGTAGAAGATCACGATCAAAACGTGACGTACCTCATCGTACATGCCCGATGCTCCTCCGGTTCATCCTCGAAACAGAAATCACATTCGTGCACACACAGGTGGTCGGACTGACAGTCGTGTGCACCTTCGTGAACCCGACTCCTGACAGACCGCAGCTGACACTCGGCGCACGTCTTCCCATGCAGTTGGACGTTACCCTTCAAGTCCATTGGACTCCCAAAGTGACGCCTTAGGTCGTCGATGCGTGCGTAGGCCTCACTGGCGCCGCCGACGGCTTGGAACCGTGACAAGTTCTGGTCCAGCCACCCACGTAAGTGGGTAATTCGCAAGTCCACGATCTTCTCGAGATGCTGGGTTAAACCTACCATCCATTCGTCTTCAGCTTTGTATAGGCAAGACAGGTGACCCTCCAAGGCCGTCCGAAGGACGGTCAGCGTGCGTTCGCGAGGCACAGACTGATCGTTACCGCTGCCAATACCAATGAAGAGCTGGTGAGGTTTATCTTCCATTTCCACTGGCATGTCTGTGTCCAGATCCTGCATCAACGAGGTCATTGCCATACAGTACGGGGAGCCGTGCACAGGCTTACCTTCAGAGGTTCGCGTTCCGGGTAAATTTTCGCAAACCCAAAAGCAAGGAGCGTTGAAATCAGCTGTGCACGGCGAGACGCCATAGTTTCTGAATGCGAAACCGTCATATACTTAAACCAAGCAAAAAATGTGTCCTTACGAGATATAGCACCCCAATCGTTTGCCTTGAAATGCTTCATGAGTAAGCAAGGCACAAGATGGTCTATTCGTCCTAGAAGCCACCTCACCTTTAACTTGGCCATCAGCGTCTTCATCAAGTGCAAAAACTCCCCGGCCGACCGGTGAGTGACTGCCTGCTTGTCTAATAGTCGCTTCAGCGCAGGGAAAAGCTTGTAAAACTCCATTGATTCGATGACTGGCCTGTGGGGAACCAGTGAACCATGAACGTGTGACATGTCTAGATTCCGCAATCCTCACCATGGAATAATGCTCAGCTTCCCAGCGTGAAGACGAGAAATGAAATTCGCCTCTTGCTCGTCTTCTACAATCTGATGGAACTTGAGGGAGAATCTGGGAACGAACAATGCAAATCATGAATGACGAAGAACGACAAGGGAATTATCACCCACTCTCTGGCAATCTCGGCCTTGTCAGAGTCAAGGACATCCTAAGTCAGAAAGAAAACGTGCCTCAGACGAATCCCGTCGACCAAATTGATGCAACTTCTGACCGCGGAAGACGTACCTTGATGATGATTACCAATGTCGACTGGAACAATGACGGATTAGCCTTGGGATCCAGCACAGTCAAACACGACTGGAATGACTGAAATAGCCCTGTAATATCCCGACTGAGTGCAAAGTTGTTACGGAACAGCACCTGCGCGAAGGGTCATTGGTGAGCATTTCTACCTCCTGAAAACTGACGCTGTCATCCCACTTACCAAGTTAGAAATGGCTGTGTTGAACAAGACCAATAGCATATCCTCTTGAGCTGACCTTTCGATACTGTGCACACCTACCAACGAAAAGCGATGTGAGCAAACTGTCGAGAATAACGTATGGGACGGACCTTCAAAATCGAGCGCAACGATCAAAGCATCCTTGGTTGGCGTAACCGACATCCACACCCCTTCCGTTGTCCACATTGCCGACCCAGCAAATGATGTATCGGCGAGATGGTTCAATGCAAAACTCTTTCCAACCGACTGTTCCCCCATCGAGGATACCACCTTGACGGGCTATCATCGACACTATGAGCAAGTGAATCCTAGTATAGAAGTAACACTACACACCTTGAACGCCATATACGACTGGAATAACGATTCGTACCATCCGAACGAAAGACTATCTACGATGTGGTTGACGTCCGCACCCAATAACGACTTCTCTAGGTCGGGCGAGTATAGCCCATCTTTGAGCGGTATGAACCGATTGTCCTTTGTCAATGCGAGGTGGATTGGAATCAAGCACAAGAACTCGACAACCCATTCGCCTGCACGATAAGCTGAAATGTTCCAAGAACGGCTCCGTGTCGAGTTCGCGCCCTCCCCACTGCCGCACAACTCCGCAGCGAAGACGACAAACGATGCAGCCGAGACCTTGATGGACTTGAGCACATCCCCCGTCGGCTTCTTCGTCGCCCTTTCAAACGTGAAGATCATGTCTGAAAAATGCGGCGCATACTGCTGATAATCACGATCTGTTATGAACACGAGCTTCTGGGTGCTGCGCAAGGACGACGAAGAGATCGCTTCGCGTTGTACTGCAGGTAACACCGGGAAACGGGTCCAAACATCGGCATGACAATCGATAAGACAGTTATGTGCGGTCTTGTTTCTTCCAGATCCTGTTTGTTGTGCAGAGCCTCGTACTCCCTTTTCCTTGAGTGAAAACTCGGTGACTTTGCGAGTAATGTCCAACGCGTGCGACCGGCAGGCATGTGCCTCGAAGTCAAGGTCGACGATATGCACGGCTGATCGACTTATCAACGATGTGACAATTGAACGGTTCTCGATAGTGAGCGAGCCCAACTCGATTGGGATTCCTTCCGTGGAGCCAAAGGCATTCCAGCGATACGCAGTCACTGCCAGTTGGCTCTCCTTGGCTTGTGTAACCAGTAGACAAGCACCATCAGGTGTCGAGCTCACACTGTAAGGCACTTGCTCGAGGTGCAGTGTAGCAGGTCTAGACAACCCCATCCTCATCAACCTCACGTAGAATAAAGAACGAAGAGACGGACGTACCGAAACTGGAGGGTCACCAGAGAAAACACCCTTGCCTGCGCCAGTGAATCGACAAGGGCCAATTCTTCGCTTCCGCTCACAAAGCATGCGCGACGAATAGACAACGCATCGT
>JBBPJQ010001135.1:0-12878 GCA_038088795.1 Boletus rex-veris
TTCCGCTGCCTCACGAAGCGATTTCCATCGAGTTTGAGTAGGACCAATCTGCCGTGATTGAGGGCGATGACGACTTGACTCGCATTGATGTCGGCAGCTACGATTTCCCTATTTGCCCAGCTCGCGGTATCACCATCAGAGAATTTATCCAGCGTCCAGAGATCGCCTATTCGAGTGTACACTCTCAAGCCAGGATCGTACTCCAGCAGGAGTACTCCCTCAGGAACGACCTGTACGACTAGAGAGGAATCGACGTAGGGCGGTTGGGACCCTGGAATTCGCCGTTGGATGTTGGAAGCTGCCAACGTCCGAGATGACAAGAAACCCATGTCAGAGCCTCCGACGCTGGAAACCATATTCCCCTTGTCGCCCTCGAAGCGAAGTACGTGGGTCTCTTGAAAGGTTGACACTACGATATGAGAAGTTGTCCTTGTGCAAAGGTCAAGCATCGATACCTTTCGGTGACGACGTATACTCACTGATCGCTGTATTTTTCGCGCAACGACCAAATACGGTCGACAGCAGATATACCGTGCAAGGCCGCAGCCTCCCGAAAGTCTGCACCACTTTTAACAACTTTGAGTGAGCCTGTATTCCGTCCCCCGGAACACGTAACGATTTCATTCTGTAAAGGGTATCAACATTACCCTGAATCCAAAAAAATGGCACATACCTGACCAGTACCATCCATAACGGTGAGGATTCCATCGACAATTGGTGCGAGATTGTTAAAGCTCTCTAGTTCGATGAGGTAACTACCATTGCCATTGACGATAATCCCTCCCTCTTCGTCAACCCTACTCTCGGTCGCCAAGCTGAAATCTTTGGGCTTAACGGTGGGAATAAACGCAGGAATGGGTAACGTTGGGAAATCTAAGCTGGAAACAGGGGATGAAGTGATCTGGAGCAGCTGTGAATCGCCAAAGTGAGATCCGAGATACACCACTTGATTCGTCAAATATGTCAAAGTCATCGGAGAGGATGCCTGAGTTTATGGGTTAGTCTTGGCCAGAAGCCGTGGAGTACTACATACTTCTCCCAGAGCAACGAGTGTCAAAACCGTCCCGTTAGTTCTGTCGACATGCAAAGCTGCAAGTCTCCCGTATTTGTCGCCTATCATAAACTTATCGTTCTCTTGCGTCAGCGGGCATAAGCTATCACATGCAAAAGATGTTATTTTCGATCCTCACACCTTCGACCATGGAAGTGAGACTCACGCAGTGACTTCAGACCATGGCCAAGTAATCGCCGCTTGCGCTTTCTTTTTCTTCCACTCCCGTTCTTTCTCTTTTTGCTTTGCATCCGCACCTTCTTCTGCATTTCTGCTCTTCTTCTTTTTCTCCGTGCGGCGGCTTTTGCGGACATTTTGTTCCAGAGCATCACCGGAAGCTAACTCGTACAGTAGGATCTTGCGCCCACCAACGACTAGTACTCCACCTTCACATTCAATGTCGCCGTCGCGATTTTCGATAGAAGGGACGAAGATCAAGCGCGGCGTCTGTTCTTCGATAGAGAACCACCTTCCAGGAAGTGGTAGAGGAGGAAGTAACTGCGATGGTGTAGGAGAAAGTTGAAGATCATCGATTTGAATATCGCGCGCGAGAAGTTGAAGACGTTGCTGGAAATCAAAGTGTAGCATAGCAAGCGTGTATGATTCGGCTGAGGTAGTGATGAAGGCGAGACTGAGAAGATTCAGCTCCAGAACACTGGCATGAATATGTTTTGTTAGCCAGACTCTACGCGTTGGTAAAGAAATTGAATGCTGACGACGCATCAAAGTCTCTTTCGTAACCACCTTCTTCCGTCAGAACGACGATCTTGAGCTTTCCCGCATAAATGCTTACAACGGCTACGGCCCCTGAGGGATCCACGAGCACGTCGTGGCAGAACTCTGCTGGTCGTGCATTTCTTTCGAACAGAGGGAGATGGGCGGTTACGGTGAGGTCTTTCTCACCAGATTTGGAGGCCGTGAACAACAAGAACACGAGCTCAGGGTCTGGGTGATCGGTGAGTACCAACAAGCTCACGGTAGTGGTGTGCTGTTAATGCGTTATTGACAGAATATATCTGCGAGGAATACGAAATACCACGTCGGGGACGGATTTTATCGCTCGTATCCTCCCCCATATCTCGATTCCTGTTTCATAGTGGAGACCTTCTGGTTGCAGAGAGTAGATGTCCACTCTGTTCAGTTTGGCTACGACAAGCAACTCGGAACCGTTCCCATCAGATAGCGTGCATTTGAGAGAATCGAGGACAGACGATGGCGGATAGAAAGTGGAGACGAGTTTCATGAGAGTAGTAGAGGATGGCTTAGCTAATAAGACATACTTGGCTGTATACATTCATGTCGACGTCGGACATTCACAGATTCGTGCGCGACAATTGTCTCAAGTTTTTCGGTCTCGCACAGAGCAGCATCGTCGATTTTATCATTGCCTCAGGTTCGTCTTGAACCGTCTTCACCAGTGTTCCGTCTCATCCCTGTCCCTAGCGTCATCCTCAAAATCACCCGAGGCCCTCCTTGCATCCCTTACTGAATCAGGTCTCCCAAACACCTCTGACACACATGCATTCGCAAACGAGCTCTTTCAACGCGCACCCCGGAAATCAAAACACAAACAAGCCAGCGCCGTCGAAGCCGCTCGTAAAGAAGCCGAACGGGCGGCCCGCGAGCTGACGGCCAAGCAGTACGGCTTTTTGCTCGACGAACGCGATTCGAACATGGATGTCGTCGAGTCAGCGGACAAGTCAAAGCAACGCACTGGGAAAGAGCGACGCCTTCGCAAACG
This sequence comes from Boletus rex-veris, assembly GCA_038088795.1. Lineage (NCBI taxonomy): Eukaryota > Fungi > Basidiomycota > Agaricomycetes > Boletales > Boletaceae > Boletus > Boletus rex-veris. The sequence continues at coordinate 2,793 of JBBPJQ010001135.1, forward strand.
CGAACTCGATACCAAGCAGTGGGAGAGCGATGAAGAGGATTCAGCACGGAAACGGCATAAAACGGACGAATTAGCATCCCGGTCCCGGTCTCGCACTCCCCCAGACGATGCACAGCTGGACGTTTCGCAGATCGAGGATACAGAAGTTCGCAAGGAGAAAGACCGTATCGAGGACCTCAAATCGAGGGACGAATTCGCCGAGCGCGTACGCCAGCGGGACCTCCAGAAGACGAAGAAACTCGTAGAAGATCGTTCCTCCCGTACGTCAGGCCCTGGCGCCGCCGATGCAGCTGTCCGTCGACAGCTGGCCGATGACCCACAAGCACGTACCCAAGCACTCCCATCTCTCCGTATCCACTCCCGTCAGGAATACCTCACAAAACGCGAAACACAACAAATCGAGCTCTTGCGTAAGGAAATCGCAGACGACGAAGCCCTCTTTGCCGGTATGCGGATTTCCAAGCGGGAACAACGCGAATTGGAACGGAAAAAAGAGCTTCTACATCTCGTCGAGGAACGCCTCAAGATAAATGACAAGTGGGAGGGTTATCAGCTCCCAGAGGACTACTTCACAGAACAGGGCAAAATCGATAAAAAGAAGAAAGAAAACGTTTTGTATCAGCGATATGAAGAAGCCAAACCCAAGGACGACCAATTCGTAACTGATGTCGACCAATGGGAGGCCAGTCAGACACAGCATAGTACATTTAAGACCGGCGCGATGGACAAACGGGAGATCGTAGATCATTACGAGTACGTCTTCGATGAAAGTCAGACGATTAAATTCGTCATGGACCAAACCATGAAAGGCGAAAGGATGAGCGAAAAGGACAAGCTTCTCCAACGACAGATCGAGGAAGCTGAGCAGCGGAGTACGTATCATGATGGATTCCCGCATCGCATCAAGTTCTCATCGTTTGTCACACAGTTAAAACAATCGAAGAAACCCGCAAGTCTCTCCCAGTTTATACCTATCGCGAGGAACTACTGGACGCGATTAAACAGCATCAAGTTCTGATCGTAGTGGCCGAGACTGGTTCTGGAAAGACAACGCAACTACCGCAATATCTCCACGAGGCGGGCTATACCGCCGGTGGTTTGAAAATAGGGTGCACTCAACCCCGACGAGTAGCCGCGATGTCTGTTGCTGCACGTGTTGCAGAGGAGATGGGCACCAAAGTTGGCTATGAAGTGGGGTATTCCATCCGTTTCGAGGACTGCACAAGCGACAAAACGGTGCTCAAGTATATGACGGATGGTATGCTCATGAGAGAATTCTTGACAGAACCGGATCTCGCAGGATACTCGGCGCTCATAATTGACGAAGCGCACGAGAGAACGCTTAGTACGGATATTTTGTTTGCCCTCGTCAAGGTGCGATGATGACGCCCATTACTATTTTTCGTAAGCTGATCGGGTGCAAATAGGACATCGCACGATTCCGACCTGAACTTCGGCTGTTGATCTCGAGTGCTACGATGGACGCCGAAAAATTTAGCGAGTATTTCGACGGCGCTCCTGTATTCTACGGTGAGCAAGTTGCAACTCAACTTTCTATAACGGTTGTTGTTCATACTTTGCAGTACCCGGACGTCGATACCCAGTTGATATCCATTACACTCCTCAACCGGAAGCAAACTACCTTCATGCTGCCATCACAACCGTCTTCCAGATCCACACGACACAGCCGAAAGGCGACATCCTGGTTTTCTTCACTGTGAGTCCGACTTTTTCACGCTTTATCTATGTTCCTCAACGCGTTCCTCGTTTAGGGCCAAGACGAAATCGAAGCCGCTCAAGAGAATCTTCAGGAAACAGCACGTGCGCTCGGAAACAAGATTGCCGAACTTATTATCTGTCCCATCTACGCGAATCTCCCATCTGACATGCAAGCGAAGATTTTCGAGCCCACACCCCCGGGTGCACGTAAGGTTGTCCTGGCCACTAACATCGCCGAGACGAGCATCACGATTGATGGTGTAGTATTTGTGATCGATCCGGGATTCGTGAAGCAGAACGTATACAACCCGAGAACGGGTATGAGCTCGCTTGTCGTTGTGCCCGTGCGTCTAGAATGCTATTACCCAGTATATGCATCGTGTTGACCTCATCTTTTAGTGCTCGAGGGCTTCTGCAAACCAGCGTGCCGGACGTGCCGGACGTGTAGGACCAGGCAAAGCTTTTCGGCTGTATACGAAGTGGGCCTTTTCGAACGAACTGGAAGAAAACACCGTACCAGAAATTCAACGTACAAATCTCGGCATGACTGTTCTTCTTCTCAAGTCCTTGGGGATCAACAACTTTATGGAGTTCGAGTTCATGGATCCACCGCCCGGCGAGACGCTCATCCGTGCACTTGAACTACTTTATGCGCTAGGGGCGTTGAATGACAGAGGGGAGCTAACGAAACTTGGGAGACGCATGGCAGAGTTCCCGGTGGATCCTATGCTCAGCAAGGTGATCATTGAGAGTGAAAAATATGTGTGCACAGACGAGGTGAGGGTATTTTGTTGTCTTTTGTACAGGGTGGGTACTGACTTTTGACAGGTCCTGACAATCATATCGATGTTATCGGAATCCTCTTCTCTCTTTTACCGTCCCAAGGACAAGAAACTCCATGCCGACCAAGCCCGGCAAAACTTTGTTCGTGCTGGGGGTGACCACTTTACCTTGTTAAACGTCTGGGAGCAATGGGCCGATACCAACTACTCGCAACAATTCTGTTACGAACAATTTTTACAATTCAAGAGCCTCAGTCGTGCGAGGGATATCAGGGACCAGCTCGCGGGCCTGTGCGAGCGCGTCGAAGTAGTCGTGAAGAGTAACCCCAACTCGAACGATAACACCCCCATCCAAAAGGCGATCACCTCTGGCTACTTTTACAACACGGTGCGTTCTTTCCCCGCGCATGCGAGGTCCTGTATTCGAGACGATGGGCTGACGACGGTCTTTGCGCTTTTTCCAGGCACAGTTGCAAAGGAGCGGCGACTCGTATCGGACGCTCAAGACGAACCAGACGGTGTACATTCATCCGTCGTCGAGTCTTTTCCAGCATCAACCGCCCGTGAAGACGGTAGTGTATTATGAGCTCGTGATGACGTCCAAGTCGTACATGAGGTGCGTCTTGGTGTTTCGCTCCGGTGTCTCCACGCTGAAGCGCCCGTTTTGACAGGCAACTGATGGAGATAAAACCCTCGTGGCTGATGGAAGGCGCGTCATTCTGTTTCGTTGCGTGCCTAGGCTCTTTACTAACTCGACATGATTCGCTTCTAGTCGCACCACATTACTTCAAGGCTGCGGATCTGGAGCAGTTGACGACCGGGGAGAAGAAAATGCCAAAGACATCTGGTTACTCTGGCGCTGCTACGAACACTACGTCGTAGTTATGGTTGGTACTATCGGCTTCCTCGAGATGTACTACTTCGTTTATACTTTGTGTAGTCAATTGTAATTGTAAGGCCCCTCGTGATTCAAAAACCAGATGCATTTTTTACCAAGATACTGCAGCGTAACCAGTCGACCAGTCATCTTCACGTAACGTACAGGAATGGGCAAGATACAAAAAATTATGGTTGCAAACCAGGCCTACCAGAATTTTCGCCATCAGGATTTATCGTGCCCAGCTCGACTCTTTGATGAGGTCACGAAGGCCTTTGGCCTCTTCGTAGTAGTCAACTGGGCTCATCTTCGAGACGCCATACCTCAAACGCGTTTGGTCCTGTGCGAAGGATGAGTGCTATCCTGAAGCCAAAAATTTGCCTACTCACATTGTAAGTGTCTTGTTTGGCACGGCAACTGAAATTGAAAGTCTTTCCGGCCGAGTGGGCCATGAGAGCGTTATAATCAGACTCGTTACGATCCTTGACACGAATTAAGTGAATGATTGTGCACCACAGCGGGTGCTATTTACCTTGATCTCCATGATCTCATCTGCGGTTTTCCCAAATACCGCAAGACCGGCGTCGTTGAACCCTTGCAACCACAGTTGGCCAGACCAATCCGCTACCGCCATTGACATGACGTATCTGGGCCGAACGAGTCAAGATCTTAGCGTGGACATACAAACGTATAGGACATACCGGTATTCTGGGCGCTCATACGTCTTATCACATTTCTCACATCGCCAGCCATCACCGATATCAGTGACTTTCTTGCTGCAACCTTGCGTAGGACACGCAGGGTATGCAATGTTTTCACCCTTGATGTGCATTACCGTGGCACGTGTAGAGAATATATCGGTCTTGTCAGACATCCCGAGTTGCGATTCTTTGACGTCGCTCAGGTGACGCATTTCATTGCGGTTGAAGCCACCGAACGACGATCCACCAGGTAGCATCGTGTTTGATTGTGATTGGAAGGTCTTGTCTGTTCCAAAGCCGTCATACCAGCCACGAAGCAGATGGGCCTCCTCAATATCGGGAGAAATTGACATGTAGCTCGAAGAGAGCATTGAAAGGGACCGTCCTGGGTTTGGAATGTAGCGAGCGCGATGGATGGAGCTAAAGGCGTACCTCCGAAATCTCCAACTTTGACACCTTTGAATGCGACAACGGGAAGATCATCGGCCGTGAATGTTTCTGCCTGTCTCCCCCAGATAGTCATTCTGACGGAATAGAGCGACTTGTCAACGATGGTCAGGTCACGTTTCGCCACCTTGAATGATGCTTAGACAATAAGATGACCCAGGAAGTAGTACTCACTGATTTATTCGTTGCTTTGGAGACAACTTCTCCGAGAGGCCCAACTTCTTTAATGATACCGATGACATCTGTTGTCGTTCGGTCACCTGAACAAGCCTACCCCACTCGGTGTACGCACCACAGGTTGCATCTTTTTGGAGGGTTTCCATCGAGGCCAATGAGATAAAGTTGTACTTGATCGTCGGTAAATTGGTTGTGTCGACACACTGCGACGTCAATTAGTTAACGCAAACCCCGTTGTTGATTGATGACTAACCTCTTCAATCACCGTGTTCCTTTCCAATGTCATTTCGTAGTCGTTTTGGACGTTGGAAAACTTTTTCTTGGCAAGATTGACTCGGCCTCTGGAAATGTAGTAAACCTTGCCTTCTTCCAACTTGTCGTAAAGTTCGTCCACGGCTGCGTTGAAACCAGTTGCACGGATCTCGCCTGTCTCATCCATCAAAGTCACGCTGAACAGTTTTCCTTCCCCACGCTGATTGGACCAGGTCCTGATGTCAGCTTTGTGAGTGACACGAGCCTTGACGGTCCAATTGTTTTGATAGGGGCTGAGGCCTTCGATAGGATATATGGATCTGCCCTCCCCACCGCTAGCAGCAGGGCGAGCTGCGGCTGGTCGGCTGGAGGAGACAATGGGGCGGGAAGCCGTGCTCGTTGACGCCTCAGGGGTCTCTGTGTCTGTGTTGGAAGGGGGGATAGATGAGGATGGAGCTGAAAGCGGATCGCCGATTTTTTCTTGCTCCTTGGAGACGACCTGGAGGTCAAGGATGATGAGGAGTCTGGAAAGATGTGAGCGCGATTGTCAGAGCCGACAAGAAAGTTCAGACTTTTTATCTTGCACAAAGTTACACGTGAGTTTGTCGATGACGACGATGGAGTTTTTGATAATTTCTCCACGGGAGACGAGGTCATTGAGCTGTGTGGCAAGCATGGCCTGGACGAAGTGGACACCATCCGAGAAGATGATGCGGTACCTATCGATGGCTGGTGCAGCGCTCGTCGTCTGGTTTACCTTTTTGATGGAAAGCAGTTGGACGGTGTAGCCCGCGCCGAGCCCGTCGACTTCGTCCGGAGCGGCCTCGCTGAGCCGCGCGCAAACGCCTGCTGAAAGTTGCGGTTGGGACATGGTGGATGAATAGAGAGAGAGAGAGGAGACACAAGTCGCGTCGCGTTATTTATTTATTTGTTTATATATTTGACCCGCTTTGTTCGGTCCCGACCATGTCCTACACCGCGCTGCTGAGCCATCTGCACAGACCATCCTCCACATCGCCCCCGGCGTTGCCGACGCTCCAGGGCCTCATCGTCCATCATCTCTCCCAGCTTACACCATCACCAACACCACTCGCCGCAGCAATCGTCAGCAGCCCGCTCTTCCGTCCATTCTCGTTCGCCAAGCTTGACGCACTTAGCATCTCCTTCCGCCATGCTGTCCACGCAAAACTTCGGCTCTTGAAGGACGAGCCAAGTGGTTTGTTCTTGCCGAGTCTGAACGCACGGTTGGCGAACTGGTCGACTTCCCTGCTCAAGGGATTCGAAGGGGGTCATGCGATAACACGCCTCGCTTGCTGCAGTGGGCTCCTCTTGGGGCTCGACGACATACTCCAAAAATTACCCGCAAAACAACCAGATGTAAAGTCCAGTATAGAGGACGAATTAATTCTTGCATTCGCAGACGTGATCGACCTCTTTATCTCGTCCGATTCTTGGGGCAAGCAATTCCAACCCATCACTGAGGTGGGAGGTGCGAGAATCGTCCCATGAGTGCGTATCCATGCTGACCATGTACACAGAGGATGCCCTCACGCTCCCTCTCATTATCTCGTCCCAAGCTCTACTGGTCGTTCCACCAGAAAAACTCGTCGCGCTACCGTTGCAAGTGCGTGCCGTCATCCCTACGCCTTCTACCTTGCTAACATGCATTGCTAACATTAGTAAATGCTGAGTCTGGTGGTCCGGGCTATAACCCAAGCATTTGTGCACGGAGCCTTCATATCCGCGTTATCCTCGCACCCAGAATCTAATCCCGAGTTCAAAGTATCCATCAAGGTAACACCGATGTGAGAAACGATCCGGAGTGGGTTTCTGATCCCTGTTTACCAGTCGGAGGCACCTATCTATGGAGAAATCAATGCAGTGGCATCCTCTCATGCGATGGTTCACATGGGCTCTCTCTCGAAGCTGTGCTCCAGGTGTATCTCATTATATGTTGACTATCGTCCCAAACTTGCCCTTCCCCCGGTCCACGAGACATTTCGTGCGCTAGAAACCATGGCAAGGAAAGTCGAGGCTGGATGGTTGAGCAGTGGTTTAGCTGAGGCGAATGAAGAGTCGATAGGTATGCATTCATTCTGTGGTACCACGTATCATCTCACCTCCAGGTAGCCCCTGAGACCCGACCGCTCACCACGTCTATCTGGACAATCCTCAAGACCCTGCTGTTTTGTACAATCATGATAACGGAAGCGGGCCTCTCAACGTCAGTCTATATCCCACCAGCTTTCAGTCATTCGTCTGCAGCGCTTGCACTTATCACACTACGCACGTTTTCTCATTTGGCATTTGTGATCGAGAAATTTGGTGGTGCTGGTCACGGAGCCTTTGCAGAACTCAAGAGGGGCTTCTATCTCGCTCTCGATGTCCTTGCAAACAATGCAGATGAAAGCGAGCAATTTGTCAAGGGCCTATGTGACGAAATGTGGTCTGGTGGTTTTGCGTCGACTCACCCAGTGCAACGGGCAAAGAAAGCCTTTGCCTTGAGTGCGATCGAGCAACTCGTCCCCGTTCTAAGCCCGACGACGATTCAAACAATTGTTTTACCGTTTTGTTCCCCGTAAGCTGAACACCCGGAATCCGCAGGCGACTACTCATGTCCCCTTTTCAGACATCTGTCGGATTATACACACCGGGGGGAATTTGAGTCCGCTCACAGTGTTGTGCTGGCCATCTTCTCATCGCGCTCAAAGCGGGTTGTTCAGGACGCCTCGGCGCGCTCGGATGATCCGCTTGTGTTAGGCTCTGCGTTCACGGAGAGAATGGTCCCATTCTACCTTCAGTGTCTACTAGAGGTAACTGCCACTTTTCTCGTATCTTGGGATCAATCTCATGGTCGCACAGAACTCTTCCGATGGGAGGTTAAATGTATCTCAATTATGTCTCGCATTCGCCGTCCTTGTCAAGAGCGCGTCTCTCACCCGAGATCCTGCGCTTGCATGGTTTTGTATCAGCTCGATCCTGGCAACAACCAAAGAGCTGTCACAAGACAGCGAGCGACGACACCGGTTGCATTTAGCTCTTGTGTCGAGTTTACCCTCTCTGCCTCTCACGCTGCTTCCGCAAGCATTGTCAGCAGTAAAGGACGTCATTGATTGTACGACCAATGAAGCGAAGTGCAAAGAACTCGTGGAAGCGCTGTTCCGAGAGATTATGGAAAACGTTGGGGACGCGGAAAAGGAGTATGCCATTCGTTGGTGGAATGAGCGACGCGCCGAGTGGTCGGGTGCAGGGCTAGATCCTGCTGTACATGACAGGGACCCCTCGGGGACAAAAGGCTTGGAGACCGTGTCGCGGTTGTGATCCTTCAGTACAGGGCCATCTACTCTCGGCGATCGAAAACCTCCCTTGGCAAGTCGTTGTCCACAAAGGGTGGTGTTCAACTCTGGGTTTGCCATGATCCAAAGTGGGAAGAGATGTAGGGTGGGCCAAACGGCTAAAGTTGAAGGGGAAGGTCATTAAAACCACTTGTACTAGACGGACTTCAGCCTGTGTTCTGGTACATACACATAACTTAAGGCCAGACCGACGCCACACCTCGTGTCACCACGACCACACGCGAATTCGTCACAGCGACTTGCTTCTGTGAGCAATTTTCTCATTGAAACCTACGGAAGCCTTGCTAACTCACGCAGGTCTCAACTCTGCTAGGATGGATACGGAGCCGTGTCGATCAGGAAGAAGATGCTCACTCGATCTTCGCGAATGCACGAAAAATGGAAATGTTATCGTCACAGAGTCATACGTGCGTTTTAGGTCTTGATGAATTCCTGGACTGCTGCATAGCGAGTCCGCGGACGGTGAATGGACGGCAACGTTTTGTAACGCACCTTGCTCTTCATCATGTCCATCGTTTCCGGTCACGGGAGAACCTGCCATGACGAACTATTATTTTGCTTGTCGTCGAAGAACGCACGTTGAACATAACCCACACCGTGGTGCACGTGCTCTCGGGGCCACATGGCAGCTGCCGTGTTCCGCGACACGCTGCCTTCATGTACCCAATGTCGCCGTCATCAGCCGTGTCCGTGACAAGAAGTATTTGAGACGAATGCGGAGCACCTCAGGCTGGGTTTCATGGGACACTCCTGATGTCCAGCTTCGTAAGCAGGTCCGAGTACAGTTCGTGTATTCCAGCCAAGTCTCCGCCAGGTAGCAGAGGGTGGACGCATCGTCCATGTCAGCCGTGGTTGTTGCCACTGGCACTGACATATCCTGCTTTTCTTGCTCGCCCAGGGTCTGGTCAAGTTCCTAGCAAACCGCGAAAACCGCGCGTCGTGGGACGCGACGAGAAGCCTCGCAGTGACGTTTGCAAGAAACTCCCCACTAAGCTTGCTTCCCCCATCGTTTAACTGCTTCACTGACAGACGACACGTTCAATGTAGATGGTTGAAACTATCTGATCGTTCGTCTTCGGTTGAGCATGCGAACGCACTAGTGCTGAAAGGGTCATTTACCATCGTAATACCTATCGACATGTATGTATACAAAGACACAGCTCCAGGGACAGTCAAATTTTTCAAAAAAGTGCAGAGATCATCGTCGTAAATATTTGCAAGTACCGATACACTTCCTAGGGAAAACTCAACTGCCTTGAGAGTCAGTCCAAGTAAGAAAACTAGTGTCCAAGTGCTCACCTCGTCATGATTCACGAATGCTTGACCCGCTTGCCGGGGGGTAGCTCAGGGCTCTCCGACCTTGCGCGACGATCCGATAGCATGCGTCTCATCTCGCTTTGAACAGGTACTGGTGCCAGCGCAGCCGCTGAGAGGAGATCCTCGAGCGACGGCTTTTGCACTGACCCCTTGGAAAGCAGGTATTTCACTACATTGATTCTCCCCTTCTTGATTGCAACTTGCAGCGGTGTGTCTCCTTCTGCATTGGGTGTCTGAGTCTCGCAGCCAGAGGTAACAAGGGCTTGAACGATACAATGACAACACACAGAATTTTGATCACTCTGTATCGCAGTGAGTAGGATGTCGAAGGGAAGAGGGTTGTTCAGGGAGAGGAGATACTTGATGGTATTGATACGGCCTAGGTCGACGGCGTTGTGGAGTGGTGTTTTCCCATTATCGTTGGGTATGGCGGGATCAGAACCACGTCCGACGAAAAA
>JBBPJQ010001136.1:0-12874 GCA_038088795.1 Boletus rex-veris
CCGGTACCTTGATTGCCCTTCAACACCAGTTTCTCTGGCTTGAGGCTCATTCTGACTCTCGGGTCACCTCTGTTCATTCAGATCACGGGGGGAATATATGGGTCGAGACGTTCAATCATTCTTCGCATCCAGAGGGATTACCCATCAGACTTCTGTTCCTCATACCCCTCAGCAGAATGGACGTGCAGAGAGATTCAATCGTACCATCATGGAGAAAGCTGAGGCAATGTGCCATCATGCTTGCTTGCCCAGGATCTTCTGGCAAGATTCACTGGAGACTGCACTTCATGTCTACAATAGACAACCAGTTTGTCGTCATGGGTGGAAAACACCCATTGAACAATTCAATGGTACAGTTCCTGATGTTTCATACTTCAGAGTGTTTGGTTGCAGCACCTTTGTCTTCATACCACCGGAGATAAGGAAGGACAAATCGTCCCCTAAAGCAGAAGAAATGACATTCATTGGTTACGAAACCAATACCAAGGGTTGGAGATTCTGGTCACAAGCCAGACATCGTCTTTTTATCTCTACCCATGCCACATTCGATGAGACTCAATTTAGATCATGTTCCAGAGATCTTGCTGTCGAAGACCAAGCCCAGATACTAGAAGATCCTGCAAATGACCTACTAGATGAAGAATCGGAGAAGGAGAACCCGGAACCTCCCTCTACTCCCTCTCGTCATGTTATAGTAAATCTACCTGATCTTAGACCATTACCTCGTCCTAGATCAAGATCATCTTCACCACCTCGATCACCTAATCATCGTACTCCCTCTCCACCACCACCTGTTCCTTCTCCACCTCGTTGGGATCCATCTAGATCCACACCAGTTCATAATGCACCTCCATCAGTAGAATCTCATGCTCATCGACCTCCAGTCGCACCCAGAGCACCATTTCGACCTCCTGTACCGGAGAGACGTTCCACTAGGAACATTAAACCTAGGATCATCCCTGATAACACCTATGGGAATAGACCACCTATCGAAATTGAGAAAGAGATTCATGGCAAGTCGAAATCTCGCCAGGAGGAGCCAGTAACTATGGACACAGCAGAACAATCTGTTCCTGCTAGACCCACAAACGAGGATGATGACATGGGTGAGCTTTACAGCAGCCAATGGATGCGGTTCCATTTGTCCACTGCAGTCTCCCAAAGCATTCCTAAACAATACAAGGATGTTTTGAGACTTACTTCATCATCAGAACAGAGATCTTGGAGAGAAGCAATGGATGAAGAATACAAGTCCCTTATGAACCGAAAGGTTTGGACTCTTGTTGATCTACCAAAAGGTTGTGAACCCATCAAGGGAAGATGGATTTATGCAGTTAAAAGCAATGGCCGGAAGAAGGCTCGCTTTGTTGCTAAAGGCTTCACACAAATCTTCGGTATCAACTATGAAGAAACCTTCTCACCAGTAACCAGGTTTGAAACCGTCCGTCTCCTCCTTGCACTTACAGCCTTGGAAGACTGGGAGCTTGAAGCTCTGGACGTTAAAACAGCATTCCTATTTGGAGACCTCGATGAGGAGCTGTATATGGTTCAACCTGATGGTTTCATTCAAAAAGGCCAGGAGAAAAAGGTCTGTCGACTAAGGAAGGCCATTTATGGTTTAAAACAAGCTGCGCTCCAATGGAACAAGCAGCTACACAAATCCCTCCTTGAACTTGGATTCAAGAGATGCTATGCAGATCCAGGGGTTTACATCAAGTTTATTGGTGATAAACTGATTATTCTAGTTTTCTATGTTGATGACGCTCTTTTTATGGGTAATGATAGATTGCTTATCCTCAACTACAAGAAACAGTTCATGAATTGTTGGGAATCAAGAGATCTTGGCGAAGCCAAAGAATACCTTGGAATGAGGATCACCAGAGATCGCAAGAAACGCACTCTGAGACTTGATCAATGCTCCTATGCTGCAAAGGTAGTTGAGTGCTTTGATCAAATCAACTGTAAACCAGTTCCTACTCCTCTTCCTTCTGGTTATACTCCGAAACCCAACGGAGGAGAATCAAACCCAACTCTTTGAAGTCGTTATCAATCAGTCATTGGATCATTGCTATATATCATGCTAGGGACACGACCTGATCTCGCCTATTCAGTTATCAAGATGTCACAGTTCTCTGCAAATCCCTCTGAGGAACACTTGCAGAAGGCGCTCTATATAGTGCGCTATCTTGCACATACTACCAAGTTGTACTTGACCTATACTGTGGATGGACCAGTCAATGGTTTCGTCGCTTACTCTGATACTGATTGGGCTGGAGATGTAGAGACTTCACGGTCTACTACAGGTTATTCCATCTTCCTTGCAAATGGAATTGTGTCTTGGCTATCCAAACGACAGAAGAGAGTTCGCCTTTCCTCCACTGAAGCAGAATACTGTGGAATGACAGAATGTTGCAGGCAGATCCAATGGATCCACAATCTGTTCGAGGAACTTTTTTTTCCTCTCTCCACCATTCCCCTATGTGTTGACAACCAGGGAGCTATGTTTCTTGCTTCGAATCCAGCTCAAGAAGGACGAACTAAACATGTTCGAATCCCTGAACACTACATTCGGGAGGCTGTTGAAGAAGGTGAAGTTGAACTATTCTATGTTCCTTTCCAACAACAGTTTGCAGATATCTTTACCAAGAATCTTGGAAAGATAGCTTTTGAGCGTGGACGAAAGAGTTTGACTTTATCTCTCTATTCTTGATGACTCATGTTTCTAGTGAGGAGGAGTGTTGAAATCTGGGTATTCGCTTTCAGCTCTTCTTTTACATAACCCAGATTCTAGACCTGATTATATCAGCAGTCCAGACTTTCGGACACTAGGTCCGATTACACTATCACATATTACTCATCATATGACATCATAGATAACCGCCATTATTGCTATTGGCTATAGATAAGACACTTATCTTTCTTATCTTTTATTTTTACCTACCCTAGAGTAGAGGTATACAGGTACAAACAAATACCTGATCACTATATAGAGGAGAGTTCATTCTATATTGCTCTCCTTAGTTCTTTACACTCTGCTTTATACAAGCTCTTCCTGCTTCTATAAAACTACTTGCTCCTCAAGCTAGCAACCTCTATCCTCAGACCTAGTGAGTACCTCCCACTAGGCACATACCTTCCTCTTGTCACTTGCATTATGCTTGTGGCACCTACTGTTCTCAGACAGTAGAGACAAACGGAGTACCGCACACTTCGTTAGGACCTCCTGGAGTGAACTCGTTCATCTTTTATTCAACTAGGGATTTGCTGCGAGAGGTTGGCCTGATTCAATTTGGTCATATGGGTCGACAAGAAGTCAATAGTCGGAGGGCACTTGAACCATCATCGAAGGAGGGTTGATTTTTGAACGAGTGGAGCATGCAGCCTGTGCATGGAGGTGCAACGGAGCATCCATGGATGTCCTGTGGAGCCTTCAGTGGCCCTACTCCTCCGATTAAACTCTGAATGTTTAACTTGGAAACATTTCAGCCATTTGCACTCTTTCGAGGTTCCTCTGACTTACCTACAACATTGAAGGAATCAACTTGAACACATCACTGTAATATTGTTGTGACAGTTGAAATGTTGTGATGCAACTCCAAGTCCGAGTTCAACACTCTGATTGGCCCAAATGCACATCTGGCCAAGAGTAATTTACTCTTACTGGTGGGGATGAACATACTGCTTGTCCAAGTCGATGGCATGCTCACAGCAACTCTGAGTATCATTTGCTAGTTCTGATGGCTTTCATTGGCACCATGGGTGATGGAAGTAGGCCACTAAACTTGCGGCTTATCAACGTCCACAAGTGGGCTAAGGCTGGTGCCATTCATACAAACTGTAGCTACTCGGGGACAATAGACAGAACACTCATATATAGGTAGTGACGGAACAAAGACATATCCTTTTCACAAAGGCCAGTGACATGACAACCTTGGATGGTGGCAGCGACAGTGGCGAGTACCCAAACTCCACAGTCATATCCATTTGTTTGCAAAGGGTCGATCTGTGGGATGATAATTGATCAGTAGCCAACATAGCGATATGGAGTGCTTCTCTTATGACGACGGGGCATGCAATCCATTCTGTCGACATGATGTTGGCATGCATCTCGTGACCATGCTGGTGGGCCACCTGTTGAAGTCGAGTAATGAGTTTCATGACATCCTGAAATGATTAGCAGTGGGTTCGGAGTGATGAGGGTATGAATACCTGTACATTAGCATGCCAGCTTAGGCGTTCTCCAAAGCTGTCAAAGAGGAATAGTTCATGTTGAGTCAGCTGGACAACACAGAGAACCCAGTGGCCTGGATCTGTTCTATGGATTGGAATAATCCAAATGTCCTTCAATCAGAAGGAGTTATGCTTCATCATGCACCACAAGCAGTCATTGGAGGCATTGTACCGGATACGGATTAAATCGTGTGTAGAAAAAACAGAAAACTGATCGGCATTGGTGGGCTGGATAGTCAAAAAAAGAAGAGGTATGCATCCATTGATGCATGTATCATTCAGGCATGCTGTTGGTGATTGGAGGATCTCGAGGTCAGAAGCTTCAAAGAACATCTGCGGAAAGCCCTCTTGGGTTGGGTGTCCTCGTTCCACGTGTGTTCTTCGAACATTGGTGTAGTTGCCTGATGGGACAGGAGTTTTGTCAATCATGATGTTCTGGCTGGCCGTCAGTAATAATTCCAAGACAATTGAGATGTGAGATGGGGATATATGACACACCGATGGGTATTCCCAAATAATCTGCACATGTGGACAAATGACTGGGTTGTCTAACTCTTCAGGGACTTCATTAGAGATCGAGGAGTAGTCTGACAGATAGTCAGCAAGAATAGGATTTGTGATGTCGGAATGATCGAAGCTGTCTGGTGGAGGATCAGGAATGTCCACCTCGTCATCCTCTGTGACAGGAAGGGGGACTTCCACGGCAGTTGCATTTACCCACGATAATGCTATTTGAGGTGTTCCTCCAGAAAGACGCATTGCTAATGACAATGCTTCCTTATGGCGGCTCTCAAAGCGCACTGTGGAGATAATGGGACTGACCCAGCGAGGCTCAAGGGCAAGGATGTGGTTGTGATGCTGTTGAAGCAGCAGAACATACAGTTCGTCTAGCAAGTGTTTCAGGCATGCACAGGCATAGAATGGACTAAACTCACTTCCGGGGGTATGCAAAGAGAGTTCTAACGCAGCGAGTTCATCACCATACCAATGGCACAGATTGTCCACTTCCGTGCTGAGGTGTCACTGCTCCTTCAAACACCTCTCCAACTTGAGCATGCCTCGGATCCCATGATGGACATCTTGATCTTCCATCCAGAGAGGCACTTGTCCAGAGGATGGCGTAATCCATACATCCTCCAGCAGTGTTTGATCTTCTCGAAGTTCTGCGAGCTTGGTCGGAAGAGGTTTCGGGAGAGGTATTGTCCACTGAGGATCATAGAGCATCTCAAGACGTTCACAGTAAGAGTTGAATTTCCAGATGGCACCCAGAAGGGCAGGTTGACGTTTCACAATGGCTTTGTGGGTCAGTTGGTGCAGCTTCATACCTAACCAAATCAGATTTAGCCAAATGCAGGAACAAGATACTCACCGAGAGGCTTCTGAGCTCTTCCAACTGCCCAGTCTAACTTATCCCATTCAAAAAAGGAAGTGATGGTGCGCTTTCAGATGTTGATCTTGAGATCACAAGCTAAAATAAGAAGGCGAACGAAATCGAAATTAATGCCTTCGAGTTCCGGGAATTGGTCCTGAACATTGAGGGAAGTGTAGAGCGCATTCACCTTGCTCATGAGGCATTCGTGAGTTCATTCCAACCCTTGCATTATACCTAGTGCTTCCTCACCAATACCTTCTGAATTTTTCTCAATCGAGCTCCATGCCGCCTGCAGGGCTTGTTCAGTAGAGTCCAGGTCAGACTGCAGTGAAATCACAGTGTCAAGATGCTTCTTGAGGCGTTTAGGGGCATCTAAAAACATTTCTGATATCAAAGAGACATATACTTAATTGTCTCGGGAACGTACGCGCGCGAATTGAGAGTTGTGAGTCCTTCTGCAGTGCCCACTGTTCCTTCAAGTCTCCAACAGAATGGCCAGATTCTTTCACTTGTCCTTGGGCAGCTTCTTCCTGTTCCTGTATGCCACGTTTGAGGCGTCGTTTGATCCAATCACTGAGATCTGCTTGCATCTCATGGCCAACCACACCAGCCTGATGATCAATCAACCAGATCCTTCATTGCCACTATAAAAAGTTATATATCCTTTTTGAGAATCTGTGAAGCTGACTTACAGTCGAAGAACACTCAATGCCAATCAATTTGAGTAGTCTCGACCATAATCGTTCTGTACCTTCTCCATCTAACAGGCCGAGACCTGTTGCCAAATGAGGATTGTAGACCAGTTGCCAAATGAGGATTGTAGACCAGTTGACAAGCCCACTTGTGCCCATAGGTGTGCATGGCACTAGTAGCAAAATGCAGCCATTGGGTAATGTGAACATTGAGAATGTCATACTACGAGTAGAAACATGAAAATGACAGTGGTGGACTGTATAATATGACTCACCTTCCTCAGTGTTCGCACCAAGACACAACCAATGTTGTAAAAGACCACAACAGTCACGGTTTCGGGTAGAAGTGAGAACAGGTGACTGATAAGGGCAACAGAGTATTTTTGTTGTTCACCAGGGGAATCGATGTTGGTGAAGAATAGTGGGATGTTGTGGCGACATATGAGACCCATAACACCAGTGTCATCGTAGATGTCCGTAGCAGTCTTTGTTTTGTTCCCATCTGCGGCATCATACGATGATTTGCAATCATCAATGGCTTCATCAGGAACAAGAGAGTGACATTCCTTCCCCAGCTTCTCCCACTGCTTCGAAATCCAATTTCCGATGGTATCTACAAATTCCTTTGGGATGAAATACGATGGATCATAGAATCGGGGGCTATCCCCTGTGCAGCGGTGGTGTCAATGATGAAAGTTACCATCAGTGGCGACATGTATGTCACCACCCTCGTCAAGAGGTTTGCCAAATTTGGTGGTGCTAAAACATGCTGGGCATTGCTGAATGAGTACTGGGGCACATGTCAATGGAGCACTTGGTGCAGATTGAGGCACGGGGGTGGATGCATTGGCTACTTGGGATGGCGTGTTGGGAGTCGAGGAGACTAGAGCTGAATTTTTCACGATATCTTGACTACTCTGAATGACATTTTCGATCCGGTTTTCAACCTCGATGGTAAGTACATCAAACCATTGGACTGCAGCACCCAGGCTGCAACGAAATGGATCTAATATAGAATGACCCTGAAAACGTATCAGTGAGGTCAAACAGACCAATGAGTATTTGCTGTCACTTACTGCTTTGTTGAGAAAATGAAAACCTCGTCGCGTATAATGGATATGAAGTGCTGATGCCAAAGCATTGATAGCATCACAAGAGTGCTTGAAGAGAGCACAATAGAAAGTGAGGAGATCCATGGAAACTGCCATCCGGGGTTGAGATGGAGCAGTTGGGAAGAGGCTGAATTGTATGAGGACTTCACTGAGAGATGAACACTTGCAGCTGATAATGTCAATGGGGGTGAAATCTACCAAAGATGAGCAATATGTTTCCATACATAGTGAGAATGACTCTCAGATAAGGACTCATGATCAAACATCAGACATATAATTCTAGTCTGTTTGCGTTCACAGTCTGCAGAGTGACAGAATGAAAGATGGTTGTTGATTATTCCAAGAGGTTTGCCAAGAGTACGGGTTGTATACTGCAGATATGGCACAATGAGTCTTGGGAGAAGTTCTTTCCAGTTGGTGTACAGATGTTGTGTGCTATTCACATGGTTTCGTGAATCTTGGTGAGGAATGGGCGAGGGGACCACTGGGGTCTGAGGATTATCAGTCTGCAATCCCTCTGCATCATACTGGAGTGGGTGGACATCCATCCCATCCATAGGGAAGTCGTCATCACTTAATGGTGGTAATGCTGGAGCATGCTCAGGGGGAATGTCTGGATGCTGCATCTCGGAGTGCTGGTTGAGTAATTCTGCCAACCGTGCAAGATTTTGCTGATGTTGGGCAGTCTGGCCAGAGATAGTGATGAGTCTGCATGTTTTATTCTTGTCTCTGGGTCGCTTTGGGCTTGCAAAGTGGTGTCCAAGCCCAGACGTTGACAGCTGCACCCTTTAAGTTCCAGGACAGGGAGGCATGATAAGAAAGTGTACGGAAGGCTCCACACAACCTCCAGAGAAGTATTCAAGCGAGGTCAGTAGCAAAATGTATATTGGATGTGCGGAGGCAGCGGGAGATACAAGAGGCACTACTGAGGTAATTGCACCTTACCGAACTGGGGTTTTTGGAAGGTGCCAGAGGCCTGGGAGGCCCAGTCGCAATAATGATTTCATGTTTGTCCACGGATGATCAGTCTGAGAGGATGATTACTACTATCATAATAAACTGGCCTCTTAGAGGTCTATTGGTACTGAGATAGTGCTGCCTTAAGTGCTGCAAAGGTAGTTGAGTGCTTTGATCAAACTAACTGTAAACCAGTTCCTACTCCTCTTCCATCTGGTTATACTCTGAAACCCAATGAAGGAGAATCAAACCCAACTCTTCGAAGTCGTTATCAATCAGTCATTGGATCATTGCTCTATATTATGTATGCTTGGCACATGACTCAATCTTGCCTATTCAGTAATCAAGATGTCACAGTTCTCTGCAAATCCCTTAGAGGAACACTTGCAGAAGGCGCTCTATATTATGTGCTACCTTGCACATACTACCAAGTTGTGCTTGACCTATACTATGGACGGACCAGTCAATGGTTTCGTTGCTTACTCTGATACTGATTGGGCTGGAGACATAGAGACCTTATGGTCTACTACAGGTTATTCCATCTTCCTTGCAAATGGAATTGTGTCCTGGCTATCTAAATGACAGAAGAGAGTTCGCCTTTCCTCCACCAAAGCAGAATATTGTGGAATGACAGAATGTTGCAGGCAGATCCAATGGATCCACAATCTGTTCAAGGAACTTTCTTTCCCCCTCTCCACAATTCCCCTGTGTGTTGATAACCAGAGAGCTATGTTTCTTGCTTCGAATCCAGCTCAAGAAGGACGAACTAAACATGTTCATATCCCTGAACATTATATTCAGGAGGCTATTGAAGAAGGTGAAGTTGAACTATTTTATGTTCCTTTCCAACAACAGTTTGCAGATATCTTTACCAAGAATCTTGGGAAGATAGCCTTTGAGCATGGACGAAAGAGTTTGACTTTATCTCTTTTTTCATGACAACTCATGTTTCTAGTGAGGAGGAGTGTTGAAATCTGGGTATTCGCTTTCAGCTCTTCTTTTACATAACCCAGATTCTAGACTTGATTACATCAGTGGTCCAGACCTTCGGACATTAGGTCCAATTACACTATCACATTTTAGTCATCATATGACATCATAGATAACCACCATTATTGCTATTGGCTATAGATAGGACTCTTATTATTAATCATTCAATATGATTCATTCCTATCCCTTATCTTTACCTACCCTAAAGTAGAGGCATACAGGTACAAACAATACCTGAACACTATATAGAGGAGAGCTCATTCCATATCGCTCTCCTCAATTCTTAAACTCTTACCATCAGTAAATTTACAGTATTCTTTATTGGCTTATTTAGTGCTTGTTATGTCTTATTTGTCTTATTTGTACTGTAGTTGGTGGCTTAGCATGCTTTGTATGTATTTTAAGTCGATTAATCCAAATAAAGAACAATGTAAATTTACTGATGACCACTGTATACAAAGCTTGTTTCACTCGCTTTCTATACACATCTGCTCCTCAAGCTAGCAACCTCTATCCTCAGACCTAGTGAGTACCTCCCACTAGGCACATACCTTCCTCTTGTCACTAGCATTCCACTTGTGGCACCTACTGTCCTCAACAGTAGAGATAAACAGAGTACCGTGCACTTTGTTAATCTGAGGGCAACAACGATGTGCCTTGCACACGCCTTGTCCTCAGTGACACACCATCACTCAACCCCTCATCCTCTCCTGTTCACCTACAAACATGAATGCCACTCGCCCCGCAGCTCACACCTCCAGACAGGCTTGTGCAATTGTTTGTGCTTCGTGCTCTTGCCCATCCTTACTCCTACTACCCCAGCCTCTCTTGCTCCCCCCTGCAACTGACCGTAGCGACACCCAAAGAGAGTCAGATTAGTCGCCTGCATACTAGTACTATAGTACTGTTACGATACAGTCTCATTGTGCTGTGGTGTCATTTGTCATTCGAAAATGTCAAGATTGCCACAGTACTGGAAATCAGTGCTTTTTAAATTTTGTATGCACACATTTCTGTCTTATAGTACACTTGTCATTTTTGCACAACTTGGGATACATACAATCAAAGCTATTGAACTAGTTCATGCTAGCCCTTGCTAGATCTGGTATGGATGCGACACACTCTGCATCAATTGTGGTCGTATTAATAGGCTCTACTAGATCTTGCAAGCCCTAGGTAGGTTTGCCAGAACCGCCAGGTTCATCCAAGGTTGTGCTAGACTTGGGCACGTTTGCTGATGCTTGTCTAAATGTTCTGGGATGTCTGTATCTTCTTCGGCGTCTGTCCAATAGAGTGTTTTGCAGGAAAATTGCCTGGAAATGGCATTAGATGGCTGATGTATGATAGTGAGCACCCACCACATCTGGGCAGCCATTTTACAGGGACGGATGTGGACAATTTGATCGCCATTGATGGTAGTTGAGATTAGTTCTTGGGTGATGAGGTCACATACCATTCATTGCTCAGCAGTGTTGTTGTCTGCAGGCTTGGGGGTAGCCCCAGACATGACATCGAGGACACCCCTCCATTTGAGGATGATCTCCATACAGAAAGACCATTCTCCCCAGTTTTTCTTATCATGATGGAGCTTTTTGACTTTAATGGAGCTGGAGGGCAGAATGGTATTGTTGGCATCTGGTGCACTGGCAACAGTTTGGGAGGACAATGGCTATGGATTGGGATTGTTTGTAGTGGTAGTGTTATTTGCCTGATCCAAAGAGGATCCTGGGTTCTGCGGCAGCACAGCCACTGGCTGTGGTGAAGCATTCAACATGATGTTGAGGATTCGTCTGTTTCAGGGTCAGAGCACAGGGCTCATGACCTGTTGCAAGATGGGAAAGTGCAAGAGGTGGTGCAGAGACTCAGGAATCAGATGAGTGACCCCTTGTGAGGGGTGAGATGCAATGTTAGATACTGAGCACCCCTAATCTACTCAGGCTGCTTAACCTATATACTTTCCTACTGAATAGCTCATGTAATCAATAGATTATCTATGAGCTTAGAGAATCAATACAATCATCTTTTCACATGCCAAGCTTGGATTGCTATAGGGCAATGCCCATGCACCAACAAATGGGACATCAGGAAAAATGGTCATTACTACATGGTACTATGTTGTCTATGTAGCCTTTATAGTGTGTGTTGTCTTCCCTCCTATACATACACAGCCCCATGTCTATATAGTACTATGTAGTATAATAATCAGTTCTCGTTTTCATGCTATATAAACTATATAGTCAGAGCAGCTGATCATAGCTTAAATGGCACACAACAATGCATGACATGATGTCTCAACAGAATCTACATACATACTAATACTCCAAACCCTCATCATCCTTGTCCTGGCCCATAATCCTCATCCTGTTCCAAATCACTGCCATTGCCTTTTCCTTTTCCGTGACCTCCATCTGCCACTGATACTCATGGAGCATATTGGCATGTTGTTGTCATTGTCATGGGTGAGGACAAGGGAGAGAGAGGGTGATGGTGATGGTGATGGTGACAAGGTGGATGAGCACAAGGAAGCAGGAGAGGGAAAGGTGAGGGTGGGCAAACCCGTCCTCACATCATAACATTGTCGTTGTCGGCCACATGATGCACACTGTTATGAGATGGGTATTGGTGGTCATGAGCACTGACTGTCATCACCATGTGCAAGACCCACTCACCACTGCCAGTGTATCAAACAACAACAGATCCCACTTCCCACATCCAACCCCCTCATGTGATACCATCAAGCCAGAGTTTGCCCCACCCGCAAAGTGTGCTCAACTGATGAGCCCCCCTCACGAGAGAGAGTGTGACAGGTTCACTGATGGGCCAAGGAGACACTTTGGTAGTCCTGCCGTGTGGGAGAAAGACCATGATAGGGAACCCATTGTCATTGGCTTCAATTGCCACCATTGTTGGGTGGTGTTGCCAATGCCATCGCAGCAGTGGTGTTGCCATCATCACAGTGTCATCATGGCCATGGTTGCATTTGTATTGCCAACTTGAATGCATGGTAGCAAGTGACAGTGAGGGAGTGGGAAGTGTGTCAGGTAAGTGTCAGACTTAGAGAAATTTTCGAAGTTGCTTACTCATGCTTACTCAATCAAGCTGGCCCTTAATGACACTCACTCAACAACACTCACTCAATGCCCTTGCACTCAACCACTACCACATAACACCATGACCACCACCCCACACAATGACAACACTGTATGCCACCCTCACCTGACAATGATAACAGCACGGTGGTACAACCCATGCCACCAAACCACTGATGACAACATGTCACCACCACTGCTGCAAAATGATGACAGCACTGGTGTGGTAGCACCACCCATGCCACCAAAACAACAACAACATGTCCAGTGTCTATGTAGTGACCAAAACCCAAACAAGTTCAATGCATCAGGAAACCTACATTTTTTCTGGGTCATTGAAATCAATGACAAGACTGACAGGCCTGAATGGCCTAATCAATGATAGATTGATCTGACTGACTGAACTGATTTACTGACAAGCTGATAAGCTAA
>JBBPJQ010001137.1:0-12843 GCA_038088795.1 Boletus rex-veris
AGGCTGTCTGGCACCGTATACGGCAACTGGAAATCCCTAAGTATCCATGATGTCACACGTCTCCTGGTCCGACAAAATTCTCAAGTCAACCACCGCACCGCCAAAATGGAATTCTTCTTCGATGTCTTCTCTCTTTTACCACCCACCGAGAAGCCTGCCGCCATGTCCCAGTCCATGGAAACCATACTCAACACCCCACGACGCTATGCACCCGGCGAGTGGATGGAACGCATTTTTCAATGCAACTACAGCGAGCTTGAACGCTATGTCGTCACAGACGTGTTCCACTACAAGGAACAGAAAGCCTTCCCGGATTTTCAACACGAGTACCTTGTACTACGTGTGGAACAACGTCCCCCCTCCACTCTAGCTACACCCTTCGTCGACATAAAAATATCCCGCACAATCAGAAACCATACCCTCCCAGCCCGACTCGGCCTGTGGGGCTCTGCAACCGACACCATGGAGGTCCAAGCTCCTCCTAGTGCTGTTCCAGTCCAGCAGATCCACCGTCTTACATGGCAACAGAATAACGCTCCCACTCTGCTTCGTATCTCCTACTTGGTCGTACGAGTTCATGACCGCATGCCGTTTTACTGCCTTCTCAAGACATCGTGCTACGCGTTCGTGCGTGCCATCAAAGACGCCATCTACCGAAAATACAACGGCTCTGCAACAGTCCCCAATCGTCCCCGCTTCCTCACTCGACAATCGTATTTCATGGGCTGCATTCCGGCCGGCATTACAAAGTCACAGAAGGTGGCTGAAGCAGTCATTGCCTTATAATGTTGTAATGGTATGTAACCTTTCATGTTATCGTTTTCGGTTGACTAGAGCTTCCACAGCCATCTGGTTCACAGGTGGCATGGACGAGGAGATCTTACACTCAGTCAGCCTTCAGATTGTTCAAGGTGGATTGAGCGGTGTTATGCACAGTGTAGTTCTTGGTGACGATGCCGGCGAGTGGGTGTTTTGGTGGATTCCCTTGTTTTGGTATTCCTTGTCTTCACCTCTTACATTTGGCTTGTTTTCAGCTACGCGGCAGGCTGAGTGGTTACTGTAGATGATCCAACAGTGCTGCAAGCATTGTGATTTCTGAATTTACGTGCATTATTCTTATCGTGGTTTCATGGCTCATCGCGATCGATTTTTTCTACTGCATGCCCCGTTCTCCAACTGGTCCGGAACATGTAGCACCCGAGGTCAAGCACCCTGACCCGCAGCCCCATATGACCGACGCCTGATGACAATCCAACACCATCCACGCAGCTCGTCACCACTATTTGCAGCATCTTGGCTTTTTTTGATAGGGTCAATGGTCAATTGACCGTGCCCAACGAGCTAATTCTGCTCCATGAGGCAATATTGCTGCCTCCTGCCGCTTGCTAGTGAATGTCAAGTGTACGGCAACAGCATTCACGTCGGGTCCTGCTTCGCATCGACAGTTTGCCACTCAACGCGGCAACCTCATAGACGGTCTGGTCTCCAGACTAGGTTTTTCGGTCTCTACTGAGATCAACAATGTTTTCGAGTGTCACTGCAAGGACGGAGGTACGTATCGAAGCCGATCGGCCTGTTGTAAATCAAACCACCTCGCGGCGGCACTGAGTGAGGAACATCCAACGTTGCAGGGTGAACCGGACACCTACCTGCCTTTGAAGTCTCGCCCTTTGTTATCATTGGCACACGGCACCGTACAAGAGACTCGATGCCTTTAGAAAATTGCGCTCCGCGTTTCTTTGCACCAGTTCCCACCGGCGAAAGTTGCCGTTGTGACTGTGAAACCACCACTTAGGGCGCCATTGTATGACAGTGCTTCTCCACGGAAACCAAGAGTAAGGATGAGTTCAAGGGTGAGAACTTTGAGGGACATACTTAAGCTGTTGCAACAACAGTGGTTAATAGAGTGATTGGTCTCGGTTCGTGCAAAATAATGTAGTGAGTTTGTTTTCGGAGACTTTCCAAAAGAGGTATGTTTCCGGCATTCGCCATCTGACTTTGTGAGGCGGTGACTTTGGACGTCTCCAAGTCGAGATGGACGATTTGGACGTTGCAGGCGAAAACTCACCGTCGACGTCGACCGGCCAACAAAATGGACACTCTGGCATCACCCTCGTCCTCCCATCTCTCCGCGCTCTCAAAGCCGCCAACGCAGGGAAAAAGTCCAAACCCAAGCAAGCGAGTGCAGAGCTCGAGCAACGGCTTAAAATCCCTCGGCCGATCAAGCTGAAACCTCTGAAGGAGGTATTGACAAAGTTGATTGCACAGATCAAAAAGTGAGCGTGTGATGCCGCGTCGTGTCTGGTTCGAGCTGACGACAATGGGCAGGAAAGACGACTATGCGTTTTTCATTCAGCCTGTGGATCCTGTGCAGGTACCTGGGTATACGGACGTGATCAAGAATCCAATGGACCTTGGGACGATGTCGGTCAAGGTGGCCAAGGGAAAGTATCGTTCCCTCGAGGAGTTTACGGTGCGTCGACGGTCGAAGCTGGGATGGCTTTCAACCATGACTCACACATCGCGCGACAGACCGACTTTCGACTTGTAACGACGAACACAAAGACGTTCAATCCTCCTGGGTCGATTTACCACACCGAAGCGGATCGGTTAGAAACTTGGGGACTGGATCACATCGCACGGGTTTCTGCTCATGTCATCGAATACGAGACGGATTGGAACATTGACATTGAGCAGGACGACGATGGGTCCACGTCTCAATTGCCCGTGAATATCGATGATGAGGTATCTACACCGAGAGACGTTGATGGGAGCTTGGCTGCTGGGAGCCGTGCACCGTCGATGACCCCTGCACCCGGGCAGGCACCGACGCATGGGATGGGAAAGAGAGGGCCAAGAGGTCCGTATAAAAAGCATGCGCAGACGGCATTGCAGGAGGGTCTGGATGCGGAAGGGAGGATGCCTGGGGCCAAGGATGGAGTAGGGACGTTTCCGGCTGGGAGTGATTGGGCAGAGCTAATGATTGCACTGAAAATCAAAGGTGCGTCTCACTTTGTTTTCTCATACTTTTCTTCCACTAAAACTATATTCATAGGTAAACGATACAAGACGAAGAAAGAACGTCTCCGATTCGAGAGGGAAGGACCACCATATCATGCAGATGGGAGTCTTGACTATGCAGAGAGTGAGTCCATCTGTCTGTTGAGGAAATGGCAATGTCTGGATACCACAGCGTTTCTCGTATTTCAGTGGAAGATCCATTCTCGGTTCTCAATGTATTCGTACCCGAGCCCCCTTCTCGTCCGCAGGTCACCCCTCTTTATCCACCTTCATTCACAGCGACGCCTGCGTCGGCAACGACCACGGATGGCACTCAACCTCAACCCCATACATCTCAACTACGCATACACGCACCTATACCTGTCACTACCCCTTCCAGTCGTCCAATTCCCATTTTATCAACCGTCACGAATGTCCTCGTGCAGTCTACCTCAATAGCTTCTACCTCTACCCCTTCGACAGGACCCCCGAAAAAGCGTCGACACTGGACAATAGTACGAAATGCCCCCGCACGTTCACGAGCCAAGGACAAGGAAG
Organism: Boletus rex-veris; assembly: GCA_038088795.1. NCBI lineage: Eukaryota > Fungi > Basidiomycota > Agaricomycetes > Boletales > Boletaceae > Boletus > Boletus rex-veris. The sequence continues at coordinate 3,559 of JBBPJQ010001137.1, forward strand.
CCGACGCAACAGTGGACGAGGCAAAGACGAGTTGGAAAATCCCACGAGATGCGGGACCAACGGACTATGGCACGTTTGCGGCCTTTTTTGGCGAGCTCGTTGCCTCTGCCGTGGGCACAAACACGAGTGCTGCAGGGATGGGTGCTGGGGAGTACATCTATGGCTCTGAACCTCGACTTTTTGCGACAATACGGTCGACGGTCGAGCATCGGGGCGTGAAGCGGAAACGGGAGGCTGAAGCGGACCACGCGCGTACGGACGAGGAGAACGCGGAGACGTTTTGGACGGATGAGCGCGCGGAGGAGGCATGGGATTTTTTGAGGGACGTCGTGTATGGGGGTGCTGATGGGTACGCATACGTGCGGAGTCTCGCCGAGTTCGTCGCTCCCTCCGTCTATCTCAGCGACGCGCGTAAAGACATGGACGCAGACAAGGACAATGGCAGTGACGATCACCGAGATACTTCCGGGGGCGCGGATCAAAAGGTCGCAAACACGCCTGAAGAACACGACGACGAAGCCCTCCCACTCGGCGTGTCTCTCGCACGATACGTCGAGGACAATCTCATCGACATGGTAACCCGCGGACGACACGGTTGGTTGCGGGACGTCTTTCTCCCTGCTGCAGTGGTCGCCGTCAACCCGGTTTGCACCTCTTTTCGCGGCGACGGGTCCACCTCGCCTTTTCTTTTGCGCATGTCTGCGCTTCCGGGTGCTGCGCGTGCTATGGCGTCGTTCAAGACGTGGTCTGAGGAACCGTTGGATATGGCGGTGCTCATTCGGAACCCGGAGGAGTTGGCAAAGGAAGGCGTGCTGGAAGGTGGTCCCGGCGAGGGAGGGGAGCATGCAGATATTGAGCGCGCGTTGCAGTGGGGTGTTGGGGTGATGGAGGAGCTGGGTAAGCAGGTCAAGAAGGACGGACTCGAGGATCACGACGGCGGTCGTGAGGATATCGGGGTGAAGGTGGAGGTGAAGGTGAAGGAGGAAGAGGAAGAGGAAGATGTAGCGGAAGATGTGCGCGTTGCTGAGGAAGAAGAGGAGGAAGAGGAAACCCATGAGATGGAGGTGGATCACAACGTCGACCCGACTCAACCCAGGCCCGAACCCGAACTCGACACCGATACCGAGGAAGATGCATTGGTGAAACGCCTTCGTATGAACCTCCTCGCGCTCGCCAAGCGCGCTCCCTTGGACAGGATTGCGAGGCTACCGATTGAGCTCGTCCCCGAGAGCATACGTGCGATCGTGCCCACAGCATGAGTGATTGTTGCTGATCATCATGTTGCCGTTGTACAGCCTCTTCTTGCCAGACGTAGAGTTGGTGTAAAACTTCTAGAAATCATTGGCCATGGGGATATATACATTTCACTCTATCCTGTAGCGGTTCTACAGTAAGCTAGGTAATAATAGTACACACAGATGATACGAGTTGACAGGGAATTCCAATAGGAATCTAGTTAGAAAGAAATCGGACGTGCATACATAAGGAGGAGTATGTGGAAAAGCAGCGAGACAAACGAAGGAATAGGTAATACACAACGAGTGCGTTTGGTGGTGGAACAGTGTGGCGACGAGGACGTACATCGATGCAGTATGGGTATGTGAGCGAGCCAGAGATTATGTCTTGGTCGCGTAGGTACTAGCAACATCGATCAACGATGAGCAGTCGGGTTAAAACGCGCGCGTCTGGGGAATGACTGGAGCGTGAGGGAACCAAGGTTCGGGCATGGCAAGGCGCACTGAATCAGTTGGGCTGCTGAGCGGGCTTATGACATGAGACGCTGAGTAGTGAGGGACGACGGCATGGTCAAACGATGTCGAAAGCGACTCTATGCGAGGCGGGGCGAACGAGTGCGAGTGCAGATTCTGCATGTAGTGCTCGTTGAGCGCGTGCATCGAGGGCCGACGCTTCCGCATTGGGGCATAACTCTTCCTTGACGTAAAGTCGTCGGATGAGTTCTGCAGCAATCTCACCGCGTCCTGGACACGATCCCTGAGCTCGTCGATGCGCTGTGGTTGGTAATTATCGTATCCCATCGGCCAACACAGCGCCTTGATCCAGTTCTCCATGATCTGAGGCGTCCACTGTACGCCGTTGAGCTTGGTTCCATGGCGGAGCATGGCGACGATGTCTACCGGGTCTTCCTTCTTATATCGGACGAGTTTGAGTGCGACGCCCCAGAACATGGTCACGCTGATCAGGACGAGTCCTGGTGATGAGTAGACTGTGTTCATCTCGATGTTGTTGGGCTGCTTCGAGTCATAGTAGATGGGATCGTAGATGTGACCTCTGGGGCTGTGGACGGGATCGGCGTCAGCGCGGGCGCCTCGTGGCGATGAAAAAAAACGACGCACTCTCGGGCAAACGGGAGTGCGACGTCGGGGTCTGCGTTCATCCAGTCTGTACTGTGAGACGTTTAGGACGAGGCGGGTTAGAGCGGGTGAGTACGCACCCGACGTGGAACTTGTGTGCGGTTGAATTGATACACGACTGAAGACGATCCTCGGCATCGTAGACGCCCTTCTTGCGCCACTCATGTCCAAACGCGCGTCTAATGTAGTCTACATCTCGGGTCGTCCTGCGAGCGGAGGAGGCAGAGAGGTGGGGATGGAGGAGCATGACTGCGCCGCCATGTATGAAGAGACGAATCTGGCAGCCAAAGATGTGGAGCGTGTGTTGCTGGAGGTCGTTGAGGAGGTTAAAGAGTATCTCGCGTGTGAGCTGGATGTCGTTGTGGGTGTTCATCGTGAGCGACGGCGAGGACGAGGACGAGGACGAGTGAAGGGAAAGATTAATGATGAGTAGTAGCGATGCCTCGTTGCTCGTTTTATGTGGAACTGCCATTCTCGTCGCTTTCGTATTGTATTTTTCGCCACAGGTCCACAGGAAGCCGCACATGTGTATCAGAGCGATCGACGCACACTCGGTCCACCACATCAGCTCGGGACAGGTCGTCATTGACCTGCAGACAGCCGTCAAAGAACTCGTCGAGAACAGCCTCGACGCAGGCGCAACATCCATCGGTAGGTCCATCCTTGGCTCTTCCACCACTGCCGTCCACAGCGTGCCCAGAGGTCCGCTTTCAACACTATGGACTCAAAACAATCGAGGTCGTCGATAACGGGTCTGGAATCGCACCAAAAGATCACGACAGCATTGGTCAGTTTCCATTGCGTGCAGGGTCCCTATACTCATTGTTGTCACAGCACTCAAACACTATACCTCAAAGCTGTCGTCCTTTGAAGATTTGTCCCGTGTCTTGACCTTTGGTTTCCGTGGAGAGGCCCTGTCGTCGCTTTGTGCCTTATGTGATGGTTTCACGGTCACAACAGCAACTTGCTCTGAAGCACCAATGGGAACCGTCATCGAGATGGACAGAAACGGTAAAATGCGGTCAAAGGGTAAAATTGCCCGGCAAGTCCGTCATCCTATCATTGTCCGGCAGACCGTTTTTCATATGCCGTTTTTCCGTTACAGAGAGGAACGACAGTTACGGTTTCGAACCTGTTCAAGCCACTCCCTGTGCGGCGAAAAGAGCTCGAGAGAAACGTCAAGCGCGAATTTCAAAAGGCACTGAATCTCTTGCACTCGTATGCCCTAGTGCCGTGTGCACTGGAGAACAAAGGGGTGAGGCTTACGGTCAGCAATCAGACCGAAGGCGGGTATGTGCTCGGTTCGCCCCGCAACGGTGGATGCTCCTCACTCAAAGTAGCCGCAAGGTGGTCCAATTCAAAACAGACGGATCGCCTTCCATCCGTATCTCGGTCCTTGCAGTGTGGGGATCCAAAGCGCTCGAAAACATTGTCGATCTCGATTTGTCCTTTGACGTGGAGACCGAAAAGTCCGTTATGAAACGTGTGGACCCAGATAACGACATGTGGGTATCACCACAGGACGAGGGCGGTATGCTGAAACTATGTTGGGTGCTAGTTCAATCGTGACCCCTGTCAAAGTGCAAGGCCTGATTTCCAAGTTTGCTGTTGGAGCCGGACGGACCAGTGTGGACCGACAGTTCTTCTTTGTCAACGGGCGGCCGTACAATCCTGGAAAAGTGGGTCCCTACTATGCTGTGGAATACATTGTTCCCTATCCTTGGCACTACAGGTTCAGAAAGCCATCAATGAGGTGTACAGGACGTTCAACATCAACCAATCACCCTTTGTAATTGCCAACGTCATTTTGCCGACAAGTGAGTCCTCCGTTACCAGTCTCTTATTCAGACTCCCCTTTTTTACCTGATGGTGACGCATCCAGACGCATGTGACATCAACGTCAGCCCTGACAAACGTACCATCTTCTTGCATAGCGAAAATAACTTCGTTCAAGCTCTCAAAGTACGTCGTTGCATCAGCCAAAACTCGGTTTATCGTCCTGTCTCACGCTTGTTCTCACAGACCGCACTCGAAACGGCGTTTTCGTCGGCCCGGTCGACGTATGATGTGATTTCACAGCCTTCACAGACTCTGGTGACACAGCAACATGTCCAAGCAAAGGGCCGCGGACGGCCATTAACACAAACGCGGGAACGGACGCGAGAAAGGGGTGAGAACCAGACACAGCCCGAGCCGACGTCCTTAAAGGCCCCGGACGAACCGGCAGAATGCGGTCACACGTCGCCACATCCGCCTCCGTCCAACGATACTAGCGGTGCACATGGTGGGGACGAACCGATCACGACGGGCGTTCCGCGTCTCCTCTTAGAGGGTGGGGATAGGGATGATGCAGGGTCTGGATCGGAGTCTGAGCCTGAGCCTGAGCCCACGCTCGTCGCGCAGCCAAGGCCGAGTGGTAAAGGTGCTGAAACCATCGCGCAAGATGGGATGGGCAAGGGTAATGGTGGAATGATCGATCGTCCAAGGAGCCGAGCACCATCCGAGCCGCTTTTCTTCCCCGAGTCCGACGAAGAGGAAGAGAACGACATCACTGGGCGAGTTGACAAAGGGAAGCAGAAGGAAGATGTCGAATCTAGACAGAATGGCAACAAGCGTTCGTGTTCACTGCAGGCCGTGCGCAGTGTAGCCATTGCGACGAGTTCTGCTACCTCAACATCGGCTTCTATGGCTACAGTAACCCACATTGGGCGCTCGTCGACTAGCATCCCTGACAAACCTCGCTCCGTACAGACCGTTTTGAGCACACGTGGTGCGGTTTGGAACCTCCGGAGGGATGGCAGTCGGGATGCAGAGGGTGGGAGGGAACGAAAGCGGGCGAGGCTATCGATTGAAGGTGATCGTGCGTCAGGCAAGAAGAGTTTCAGGTCGAGTTTGAGTCAGTTTCTTGGCAGTGGGAGCAAGGCGTTGCCCGACGAAGACGAGGATGAAAGCGGAAGCGAGAGCAAAAGTGATCAAGATCGAGATCGCGGGGTACGGGAAAGAGACAACCGCAGTGAAGTGGATGCAGTTGATGAAGGAGGTGAGGGCGAACAACGTTCGGAGAAAGCTAAGAAGAAGCGACCAAGAGCAGGGAGTGATTCGTCTCAAGGGACGATGGTCGTTCCCTCTGATGACGAACGTACGATGGATGTTGATGAATCGCCATCCACCATCTCTAAACCTTCACGCCCTGCCGCGCCACCACCTTCGAGAGGGGATGCCGCAGATCGAACGGAGGACACTGAAACCCTCTCGGAAGACGACTGGACAATTTTATCAACTCTCGTCGGGACTTACGTTCCACCCGTAGGCAAGGCAGTCGAACCATCGTCGGACTCGAGATCTCCCCGCCCTTGTGCGGACACGGACACAGATTTCGTGACGCTGCGCATGAACCTCGTCAGCATTGGGTCGCACTACCTTGACATCTACAACTACCTCTCATCTTCCTCGGAGTCTTCATCAAGTCCTCCCGTGCCAACACCGAGTTCGACCCTCCGTTCCGCTGTTTCATCTGCCAATCTCGACACCGCTGCTGAAGATACGGTCGCCTCGGCGGCACTGTCGCGGATCATTTCTAAAGCCGATTTCGAACACATGGTAATAGTCGGGCAGTTTAATCTCGGGTTCATCATCGTCCGAAAGCGCAAGGATGGGGCGATGGACGACTTGTTCATCGTCGACCAACACGCTGCGGACGAAAAGTGGAATTTTGAGACGTTGCAAGAGAAGACGGTTATTGCGTCTCAAAAGCTCTTTCGGTGCGTCTTTCTTTCCGTTTGTGCGCTAATCCTCACACCTTACCTTGCGGTATAGACCACAGCCATTGGAGTTCACAGCCGCCGACGAGATGCTCGCGGTCGAGAATATGGATGTGTTGAAGTTGAATGGGTTTGAACTAGAGCAAGCAGAAGAGCGAGAAACGTTTGGAGACGAGGACGAGGAAGAATCGGGGGTGAGGATGCGGCTACAGCTGGTCGCGCAGCCAATGTCCAAGGATACGGTATTCGACATCAAGGGTAACGTACCTCCTTTCGTCTCATCTCATTCGACCCAATCGGATGCTAACCAAACGATGTGACAGACCTCGAGGAGCTCATCCATCTCATGCAAGACCGTCCAAAGGGGACGATGGTTCGCTGTTCGAAAGCGCGGGCCATGTTTGCGATGCGTGCCTGTAGGCGGAGCGTGATGGTAGGCAAGGCGCTCGATAAGACACGGATGACGGCGGTACGTCGTCTCGATCACCTCGTCACTGCTCTGCTGAGCTGAGCTGACTCGTTTGCGTCTTTGTGATGTCGCACGCATAGATCGTTCGACACATGGGAATGATGGACCAACCCTGGAATTGTCCACACGGTCGACCGACGATGCGGCATCTCTCGGATTTGACATCGTTTGGGCGGTACGCACCGCCTCGGCGGGTGATTGATTGGGAGGCGTATGGAGCTCGGATGGAAGAGGAGTGACACCGCGATCGCGATGGTTGTCCTGAATCCTGATATTGCAACCCTCTCGCTGATGGGGCGCTTATCTGTTGCTGACGGAAGCATTTCACACCGTTGTCGGGTCGCGCGATCATGAGGACGGGTCGAGTCGTGGACGGCTCTCGGGCCTTTGTGTTATCTCTACGCCATTTAGTAACGGGTATCTCACTTGGTATATATAGTACTGATGCGCAATTTAGATGAACTTTTTCACCGCACACCTACCTCAGGCTTGTTCTATATGGCGCAGTGCGAGGCCTCGTAAGACTTGCTGATTCGTTTGTTCCAACAGAATGGGCGGTCCACGCTGAGAAACGGGAACTGAGAAACTAGCACGGGACAATATTGAGGTACGCAATAGTCTCGTCGTTTCGACTCGCATTCTTTCCATCCGCTATACTATATCAAAGGCGGCCCACCGGCGCAGGTGTGCTTGCCACCGGTTCCGGCATAGAAACCATCCCAACGAAATGAAATGTTACAGTGTAGACACTCCCTCCTATCATGGAGACCATACTCAAGATATTTGTACCAGTCATCGCGTGAGTCTGTGTCAAGCGCACCTCCAACGCATACTTAATATCGGACCAAGGCTACTTGTGTGATGGCACGATGTGTAACACTTCATCATTCTCCGAGTCCCTACAAGGTTTGACGATTCGAGTGCAAAGTAGCGGGTGAAGGTTATTGTATTCTGCTGTCGAGCGGCGAGTCAAGTCATATGTACGAACAAAGGATACAGGGAACAAAGGACTGAGCAAGTGCGTCATATGTATGATATGCATGAAGAACTGGATACAAAGTCTCGACGCTGATCGTAGCTGAAGCGCTGACCATGCGCCCGGTGCATGTCGACTTTGCACGACGCGTCATTTCGAGTTATCGGCGACCGGCCGTTCCGGATTCCTTGTGGGTTTTCTTATTGTCCGTTCCAATCCAACAATACACTGTGCAATCCAATACAGAGAAAAGATGGTGGAAACGAGCGTAATCCAGTGAACGAATTCAGAGCGAGCTGACTGCTCTACAGTGATTCCAAGAAGGAACCACGAGACGACAAGGCAGGCGAAAAGGTCACCTTCAGTAACTGGTGAAGCGTATGCCCACTCGAACAACTGAATCAACATGCTGAGGGTAGTCAGCCTGAGACACCAGTTATACTGAAGGTGGAGCTCACAGCGAGAAGAGTACAGACACCTCGGTCCCGCCTTGGGCTGGCGTTGTAGCTGCATCCACTCCGAATGCTTCAAAGGCACCGAGAAACATGAGCCCCAGTACCCAGGCATGGTATAGGGAAAAGAGGAGGTGACAGAAGATCCAGTCTCGTATATCCCGTGAAGGTATTTTGCTTATTTTTCGATATATTCTCTGAAATGTAGAAATCGACTGTCAGTGGAAACACTCGCGAACGTATGTACAACAAACAACCCCTCCCTCGCAAAAAAAAAACTTACATTCACCACCATATAAGTGACGACGATGCAAACAAAAGCTACATCAAGAGGTTGTCAGAAGAATGCGACACTGTCGTAATGACTGAAGTTGTATTTACCGTATTTGTACCTTTGGTTACTCCAGCAGCGGATGTAAAGGCCGTTCGAGATATGAAGCAGCGGGAGCTTCCAGCCTACTTGGTCAAGGATACTGCTCCCCTGGTGAGAGAATCGATAGATGCAGTTGCCCAACATCAAGACATGTATGACAGGCCTATGAACATGCCGAGAATAGTCGGGTTCTCAACATCCACCAGCATCGAATCAGTGAAGTGTGACAAACCACATGTAGAACGCCCATGGCGCAGGTGTGAAGTAAGTCTGCTTGCTGGGGTAGAAAACACCCCAACGGAAGGTTATCGTGTAAACATGCCTTCCAACCATGTAGAATGTACACAATATGTTTATAACCTGGAGAAGACGATACCAGTCGTTGCTGAGTCTGTGTCAAGCACACCCCCAACGAATAACATCGGATCAAGACCACCTACAAGGCATGCCAGTGGGATTCCTCGACCGCTCTGACCCCTACAGCGTTATTGGATGACGCATGATTGTCAACTTCCACAGTTGGATCTTTGTTACGCTTCCTACTGAAGAAGCCTTTCTTCCCCTGTTTCTCAGGTAGAATGGAACGGCGAAAACGTCGCATGACTCGTTGGTTGTACTAGACCCCAGTCCGACGATTTTTACTAAACACAAGTTACGGCTTGCAGGCCTGTAGCCGATATCGCCCACCTACAAGCTTACCTAATAGCCATATAGGATACTGAACCATAAGTGTTCAACGGTCTACTACTACTAGCGGTCCACCGATGCTAGATGATCTCTCTTTCCCCCGTCTTCTGTCTCTCACCAATATACGCTCATCCACGATCTGTTTCCGTCCTCGCGGATGGTTTCCACTCTTTTGAACACAATCAGGTACAGGTG
>JBBPJQ010001138.1:0-12822 GCA_038088795.1 Boletus rex-veris
GACTACATGGTACACGCGAGTGTTTGCCAAGAGCGGCAGCAAGCGTCTTGGTAGCATTCGAGTTGACGCCGACACAACCTCCAATCCCTCTTCCTAGGTCCAGTGAGATGTTAGAACGTGTGGTTTCAAAAGTCTGGGCTTGTCGAGCCTTCTCGTGGAAGTGATACCGTCTAGGTGCTGCATCGACATGACATTGACAAAAACCACTGTAAAATCAGCTATGATTGATGCAAACGTCAGCCAATGCGTGACGCCTGCAGCTGCGCGCAATCACCTACTAGACTTGAGAGTCACTTAGACTACCTTACTTCATGACAACGTTCAAGTCGGACATGTGACGATGTTACTAGTACAACTCCTGCACAACTTACAAGCATCATTATCCGCGGAGCCTCCGAGACTAGTAGGACCATGTTCAAACATGGATAGCATATGGGTCTCTAATGAGTTGACCAGTCTGATCTGGCTTGTTGACGTCGAAAACCGTGACGACCTCAGGCTTCCGGCCAGCCTGAACACCCTGAGTGTCTTCACAGCACGGACACAAGATGATGCATGACAAAGGAGACTAACTTCTCAAACATTCTTCAGAGTCCGACTCCGAGTCGGAACGGTCGCAGATATCTCTCACGTTGCCATGAGCGTTCTCGGGTACTACCGTTCAACGTGGTACCCGTTTGGCATCGTCACGGTGATTGTCAAAACACGACCTTTCCGACTTGGATCGATCTCTGGGTTTCCACGGAGCAACCACATCCCAAAGGGTCGCACCGTCGTATGCAGCAGGTTAGCATATCGCTCCCAGTTTCTGAAGGACTTAACCCTGAGTACTGTGACGTGCGACACATGGCCAACAAGGTTTGCACTATCTCCATTAAGAAGACCCAGTGCTAGTCCTTCTCTCAGCTGGAGCCACGATTGAGCCTCTCCCACTGCATTACCTGCAAGTCAAGTTACGTTGGTGTTTCAGAACAAATCACGCATTTAACAGGGAGGATCAATCAATTCACATCGTTATCGACATGGACCCGCGGAGGGGTAGTAGGCATGGAAGTTGTGCTCCACCACAAAGCAACGACTTGATCGTCTCTCGGCTTGCGGAGCAAGATAAAGTTCCCTGGTACAGCAAACCGAACCTTCGACTCTTATACTTCTTGATGGTTCCGACCTGTTTCGCAGCGGAAATGATGAGTGGGCAAGTACTCCCCCCTGACGCAACCTCGATGACAAATTTTGACGTACGCAAAGTTTTGATTCCTCGATGATCAATGGTTTACAGGCTGTACCATCATGGGTTGAATGTAAAGCGGTCACCTCGTTGATGCAGGATTGTTGACATCAATGATAGATTATGGTCATCCTCGTTCCGCCTCATTGGGTCTCATGGCTGCCATGCATTCTCTGGGTTTTATTGCTGCTCTTCCGTTTGTCCCCTTCGTTGTCGATGAAATGGGAAGACGATATTCGATATTCCTCGGGGCCATGATCTCAATAGCTGGAGGCATTCTTCAAGGTTCCGCAATGAATTGTAAGTCATTGATAGTTTCATTTTCAGGGTCAGGTTCTCATTTTGATGATAATAGTCGTGATGTTTGTTGTCGCTCGTTTTATCCTTGGATTTGCCGCCGCCTTTTGTGTCATAGCTGGCTCTTCTTTGTTGGGAGGTATGGCAAATTGAATCTAACCCTCATCTTGATCATTAAGCTACATGAAGAACTCTCACATCCCAAGGAACGAGCAATCATGGGCGGCCTTTTCAGCACTTCCTGGGACATCGGTAAATTGAAGTGGTAATTATCTCTGGGGTGGATCTTGGAGCTGAATCCTCTCAGGTGCTGTTGCTGTTGCTGCGGTGACTCTCGGGACATTTGCTATGACAAGCGATTGGGGATGGAGAATCCCATCGTTGCTTCAAGTCGCCCCTGGTCTCCTTCAAGTCTCCTTTATCTGGTTCCTCCCAGAATCTCCTCGTTGGCTCGTATCAAGGGGAAGAGGGAACGAAGCATACGCCGTTCTTGTGAAGTTTCATGCAGAAGGAGATGAAAACTCGGAATTCGCCAAGGCGGAATATACTCAGATTGAGGAGACCCTCGAAGCAGAACTGAAGATTTCCCGGACAAACCGGATGGAGGCATTATCAACGCCGGGAATGCGAAAGCGGGTCCTTATTGGAGCTTCCCTCGGGCTGTTTGCCCCGTGGTCTGGAATTGCATTAATTACGTAGGCCCTACCTTCGACTGCCGCTCGTTGGATTATCTAGTTATCACACCAACAGATACTTCCTTTCGCCAATCTTAGACAGTATTGGCATTCACGATAACCGGACAAAGAACATCGTCAACCTTGCCAAAACATCTTGGGGTCTCGTTAATGGTGCACTCCTTGCGTTAATAGTGCCTCGATACCCTCGACGGAGGATGTTTTTAGTAAGTGATATGGTCATTGACCATTTTTAGAACTGATGTTCCTTTTCTAACATTTCTGTAGCTGTGTACTATATCTCTCTTCGTTGTATTTACCGCGTGGACTATTGCTAGTGCTGAGTATTCGTTCAGTCAGAGCAAGACTTCTGCTCAAGCAGTGCTTGCGTGAGTACCCGAGTCACTGAAAACAATATTTTCGATTCTCACCACGCATATGCATATAGTCTCGTTTTTCTGTATAGTCCGGCATATAACATTGGATTTAGCGTCTTGTCTCACAGTAAGCATTATGCTGTTTGTACCACTTTTTGACGCAACACGCTCGGATCTAACCAGCTTACTTGATTGAACTTTTCCCATTCCACGTCCGAGCCACAGGTATCACCCTCTCAGAGTGGTGCCACCGTGGTGCAGCATTCCTTGGACAGTTTGCGAATCCTATTGGGATGGATCTCGCAGGTGTGTCCATCTGTTCTCATCTATCCGACTTGCAGCTTGATAACGCCGGTGGGACACGACAGGTTGGAGATGGTACATTGTGTAAGCCTGCCTGCTTGTGGGGACAAGAACTCACAGATACTAAAAAACAATAGCTACTGTATTTGGGATGCTTTCCAGGTCGTATTTGTCTACTTCATGTTCCCCGAGACATCAGGGCGGACTCTCGAGGAACTGGCGTTCTGTAAGTGCTGATATCCAGATCTTTCTTTTCACTGATGCGTTCATAGTATACGAGAGTGATCAGAGGCAGGAGCCACTCGAAAATTCCGAGCTCGAGGCATTGCTAGAACATAGGGAGGCAGATGCGCATGACATTATAGAGGATAGTTGAGGGATACAGAATGTTCGCTGTGGTATTGTTTGCCCTACGTATGAACACGACGTGCTTTCGCTCGTCCCTATAGGCAAGGAACGAGCTTATTGTGTGCTTGCGTCATGCCGACGGTCGCGTGCTGCGTCGTACAAAGTTGTCCGACTCATCCGCGCGGGAGAGTCAGCTTTATGCTGCTCTGCACAATGCCCCGAACGTTTCACCTTTGTTGTGCGTTTGGCGAAAACCAACTTCTAATTTAACCTGCCTCGATAAGCCCATATCGATTGTCATAGCTTTCTCTGTCGGAAATGTGATGAATGCTATGGAACGTGCGACATGATGGGTTCACGGTGGATATCGCTTACACCAAAGACGTTGGCACCTTGTGAGGTGATCCCGAATCAACTAGTCTGCATTACGAACTTTGGTAGTTCTGTAGTCCGGCTGACACTTGTGAGAGAGTGGCAACTAAAATTGGTCCGAGAAGTGACTGGGGTTGTCTAGAAGTGCTTCAATACAGAAACCCAACCACTCGTTACAGTATCGTCTCCAGTGCACATCAGCCTATGCGGCAAAGAGCAACATAATCCTGACGCCCCAGATGCTCACCACACCACTGGTAACACAATGTCCATGTCGTACATCAACCCGACATTCCCGGCGGGGCCAAAGACTAGTGTTTCTCTGGGACGCTCGGATCATCAATATCTTGACGACAAAGTTCTTCCGCTGTGACAACTTACCCTCGCGCGCACTATGGCACCATCACCATACCGACCACCTTGTCGTACGTGTGACTGACACCTTCTTCGATAGTATTGGTGAGGATAAGTACTAAGGACGAATGAGATCCCACCAGCACGAATAGTGTGTGCTCCCCAGGTATTAACAACGTCGAGAAGAGAAACCGAGGACACTCATCTGAAGGGGACGTGAGGAGTGACGTTAGCGCGTGCGTTAGTCAAGGAACATGATGCAGGGTACGATTCGGTATACCCCTCGATGAAATCTCACCTCATGGTGCACGCAGATGAGCGATCCGCCAAGCGCGGCAGTAAGTGTCTTGGAGAGGTAGACCCGACACTGAGACAAGCCTTGATACATTGTTCTCGGTGCAACTTGGTATCAGTCTAAAGTTTAGAGCACGCGCCAAACATTTCTATGGTGGCGTCTGTAAATATCTGTCAATACAAGTGCTGTTTTGCTGATGCTCTGGCCAGCTGCCACGGGATTGTTTGTCCAATGGATGCGAAGGCTATCCCCAGCAGAGACACACGCTACATTTGACTCTCTAAACCAGAACCCCTCCCATCACTTCCCCGCGAGTCAAGCCACGTTCAAGGTGTTTCCAAGCATCCACGTGTTTCATCGGGAAAGGTCAACATTCTTATATCGCTATCGAAATGGACTCGCGGAGGGGTGGGGATGGAAGTCGTGCTCAATCAGGGAGCAGGCATGCGATCGTCTCTCAGCTTGCAGAACAAGACAAAATTCCGTGGTACAACAAACCTAACCTTCGACACTTGTATTTCTTGATGCTTCCGACCTGTCTCGCAGCGGAGATGATGAGTGGGCAAGTGTTTTCCTCATGATGTATGCCCAATTATAAATACCTGACATGCATACAGCTTTGGCTCGTCTGTGATAAATGGCTTACAAGCTGTGCCATCATGGATTGAATGTAAAGCGGTCACATCACTGATGTAAAAATTATTGACATGCAGTTAGATTATGACCATCCTCGGTCCTCCTCATTGGGTCTCATGACTGCCATGGATTCACTGGGCTCTCTTGCTGCTCTTCCGTTTGTCCCCTTCATTGTCGATAAAATGGGAAGGCGCGATTCGATATTTATCGGAGCAGTGATCTCAATAGCTGGAGGCATTCTTCAAGGTTCCGCAATGAGTTGTAAGTGATTGATATGTTCCAACCTCAAAGACGTCCCTTCACTTGGAAAACAATAGTCTTGATGTTTCTTGTTGCTCGTTTTGTCTTCGGATTTGCCAAAGTCATCTGCATCGTAGCTGCCTCTTCTTTGATTGGAGGTACGGCAGAGTGAATTTAATCCCTATACTTATCACTGAGCTATGTGAAGAACTCTCACATCCAAAGGAACGAGCAATCATGGGTGGCCTTTTCGACACCTCCTGGGACCTCGGTAATTTGAATTGGTAATTGTCTGCGGGGCAAATCTTTGAGCTGATTCTTCTCAGGTGCTATAACTGCTGCTGCGGTGACCCTTTGGACGTTTGCTATGACCAGTAATTGGGGATGGAGAATCCCGTCGTTCCTTCAAGTAGTCCCTGGTCTCCTTCAAATATCTTTTATCTGGTTCCTCCCCGAATCTCCTCGTTGGCTCATATCAATGGGGAGAGGGAATGAAGCATACGCCATTATTATGAAGTATCATGCAGAAGGAGACGAGGACTCGGAATTCGCCAAGGCGGAATATACTCAGATCGCGGAGACGCTCGAAGTAGAACTGAAGACTGCACAGACAAACCAGAAGGAGGTATTGTCAACACCGGGAATGCGAAGGCGGGTCATTATCACAGTTTTCCTCGGGCTGTTTGCTTCGTGGTCTGGAGTAGACTTAATTGTGTAAGCCCTACCTTCGATTGCCGTTTACTGGATTGTCTAGTCATCCTGCCGACAGATACCTTCTTTCGCCAATCTTAGACAGCATCGGCATTCACGATAACCGGACAAAGAACATTGTCAACCTTGCCAAAACTTCTTGGGGCCTCGTTAACAGTACATTCATGGCATTGATAGTGCCTCGATACCCTCGACGGAGGATGTTTTTAGTAAGTGATATGGTCATCAACCACGTCTGATGCCTGATTCCCCTCCTGTAACGTCATTTCTGTAGGCGTGTACTATCTCTCTCTTTGTTGTATTTACTGCGTGGACTATCGCTAGTGCAGAGTATTCGTTCAGCCGGAGCAAGATTTCCGCTCAAGTAGTGCTTGCGTGAGTGTCCAAGCTAGTGAAAGCAGTGTTTTCCATTCTCACACATAGATAGTCTCATCTTTTTGTATAGTCCGGCTTACAACATGGGATTTAACGTCTTGACTTACAGTAAGCATTATGTTGGCCATGTCAATTGCACCACTTTTTGACGCGACGCGTTCGGATCTAAACAGCTTACTTGGTTGAACTTTTTCCTTTCCACGTCCGAGCGAGGGGTATCACTGTCTACCAGTGGTGTTACCGTGGTGCGGGATTCCTTGGCCAGTTCGCGAATCCTATTGGGATGGATCTCGCAGGTGTGTCCATCTGTTCTCATCTATCCGACTTGCAGCTTGATAACGCCGGTGGGACACGATAGGTTGGAGATGGTATATTGTGTAAGCCTTCTATTGAGCATGGGAACGGACAGGTTCTGAAGGACACTAGCTACTGTGTTGGGAATGCTTTCCAGGTCGTGTTCGTCTATCTCATGTTTCCTGAGACGTCAGGTCGGACTCTCGAGGAACTGTCCTTCTGTAAGTGCTGATATTCAGACTTTTCATTCCACTTTTGACGCGGCCCCACAGTGTATGAGTGTGATGAGAGGCTGGAGTTACTCGGGAATTCCGAGCTCGAGGCATTACTGGAACATAGGGAGGGAGATGCCCCCGATGCTATGCAAGACAGTTGATGGCAAATAGATCGTGTCCGGCAGGGATGTCATGGTATCTTCGTGATTGAATTGACCATCCTGCGTATGACAATTGCGGCTGCTTTCTTGTCGCTATAGGTAATGAACGAGTCCGTCCTCAAAGCCTATTGCGTTCCTCACGTCATACCGAGCAGCTGCGTCCCGCGCCGTACAAGGTTTTCCGATTCATACTGCTTGTCGCAGGTATGGATGGCGTGATGTTCACGAACGTTCTACAGTGACTAAGCGCATTAAAAAGGTGGAAGATCCTCGTCTTGAGACTGGAGACGATGGCATTATTGAACGTCTTGTAGATGGTCTATATAACAAATGTCTGGTATGGATGTTTCCTTGAACGGGACCCCCGACTCATGGGTTCCGAGTCGTCTCTCATGCTTGCTGTTCAAACGTTCATCCAATAGCGTGAGCCATAGATCTGCTGTGAAATGACGCGTTGGTGGGTGCATCCTCATCGTATCTGCACTCAACTCCACAGTCGAAAAATTCACTTCTCACCCTTCGATACTTTTGCAGTTTATTGGGCTTGACATCCGATAGTGGTGGGACGGTGGCCCACGGACGTGACAGACTGCGTTCCCAGTCAACCGAGTATCAGTCTGAGGGGACTTCAATCAACAGCAGGTGACTTATTACTGTGGCTGGACCCACCCTCTGATCTCCCCAAATTGTATGTTCGACATGCAATCCAACGCCCGGGGACATGTAGTTTCTCATACTACGCAAACATTAGACACGTTGCAGCCGCTAAATACAGTATTGAGTCACGATTTGCGTTTGCGTGTCCGCACAGTGTCCTGTGGACGTTGCTGTCTGGACTCGTACTCGATTCGTGTGTCACGTGATGACAACGTGGTCGTCAGTTCGTACCTCAGGGCTTCATCACTTGCCATGTGCATGAAAGACACCATCCAGGATGCCCTCGATGATGTGCGCGTCCTGATTGTCCTCTCGCAATGAAACGGCACGCTGAGATGCAGCTCACCAGATCATCTCTCCAAGCTCGTCGTCCAATCGTCGATCACGGGCGCTCGCTGTACTTGAGCAGCAACTCGCGCTGGCGTGTGCACCCGATGTCGAAGATGACACGATGCGTCACTTTCTAGAACTCCAGGACACGTTTGAGTGCAATGGTAAGAGACACGCATTCGTGGTCAATGGCCATCCGTTGAAGATGATCGCTCAGTTCCCTCCAGGACGTTTTGTTGGGTACAAATGGCGGTGTCGCACGTAGAGGGATTGGCTGGCAAGGCCTCGAGTGACAGTACGTCGATTCCATACGTGGTCGGCTCCCGATCACTGACCGAGGAATGTAGAGGAGCGGGAGCCGGAACTCAACGTGATTTGCTCCCAATTGTACCAACTGCTGTCGGTGGTACAGGGGATCGCCTTGCATCACATGGCCAGCAAAATATACCTCGGTCGCCGATATCCCTTGGAGGTGCGGTACCACAATCGATGTTTGATCTTGTGCTGAGCCGCGTTGTAGATTCTGGTAGCGCTTCTGACGACGTCGCGGCATACACCCATGATCACACCGTCATCTGTTGGTAGCCCAATTGCAGAGCTGCCGTCGGACAAGACATCCCCTATCGCTCACCTTTCCTCTGCTATCGTGGACACTTTGCTTTGCGTGCTCGTCGACTCGTCGACTGCATTACGCACATTTGAAGACGTCAACGGAGTGCAGGCTGTTGTCAAGTTATTGAAGAGAGCAGGAACGCCACGGGAAGTGAGGTGAGCTATCGGAATTAAATAATTACAGATTGATGTTGACACCACTTCTAGGATGAAGTGTCTTGAATTCCTGTACTTCTATTTGATGGACGAGACCACGCAGGACGTGAGTGGCGCACCCTCACTAGGATCGCAATCGACCCCAAGTACGCCGGTGACGACACAAGTGCACTCGTTGCGGCTGGGGGGACCAAGGATATTTCCGCGGCCAGCATCCGGTACATCACACTTATCGTTCGGTTTATCTAGCTCGTCATCATCGTCGTCATCATCAAGATCAGCCTTTTCTGTGGCGACAAACTCGAGCCACAGCAGTGTGCAGAGTAGTGTCCGAATGCCATCCCCTGTGAAAAAGTCGTACTCGAGCCCTGTAATTGTGTCAGACCCTCGTACGCCGCCGAATTCGCCACCACCTGTCCGCGACGCGGGAAAACGGACGCCAAGGGCGATCTCGACGCGTCCAATGATGATGCTCCGAAAAGATGTCGATTATGAACCGCAGAGTCCAAAAAAGGCGCACGGATCGCGGGTGTATGTGTCGGAGGACTTTTCGACGCCACGCCGGCATGAGATGGAGGGCAGACGCGAACTGGTACGGACTACGGAGGAAAAGAAGGAGATTCTTGGCACGCTACTGGGCAACGTGGATGCGCTTGTGGAGGGTGTGCGCAAGGCGGGTATCTGGGGACTGACGTAGATGACGTCAAAGGTATGGAGGTCTTGTGCTCCGTTCGGCGCAACGTTTTTGAACCCAGCATCCTCGGCATGAACGAAGGAAGGACCCTCGATCACCGCCATCGGGTCGATATAGTCTACAACCTCGACATGAAGTAGAATTTTATGGTGACCAAAAATTACATATCATCTACAATCTGATCATTGTAAGCTCTGACTTGGACTAGGCCAACCGACAACCCTACTGTATGCTTTTACTTCTTGTACATGATATGCAATTTTTGGTCACCATAACATGTCGAGGTTGTAGACTAAGTTCGACCCGATGGTGTTCATGCCAAGGATGCTGAGTTCAAAAACGTTAGACCTCCATACTATTTGACGTCATTTTACAAAAGGGGTAATCGGATTTTGCCGACTCGGTTCGGTAACGTAGGACTCGTACGAGGCGCGATCGACCAATCGGATCGCTTTATTGGCCGAGGTTAATGTCGCTTAGTCATCGCTTATTGACTTGTCTCACTCAGCCAAGGACTTGGCACAGCATTTGGCACTATGAAACTGGCCAGGTCCGTGACAACTCCTCTTTCCCCCCCCCTCATGAAGTCTTACAGGTCCGCCTCTGCTGCAACCGCCCTCATCGGCGCCGTGTCCAACATCGCCCTCGCTGCGTACCTATGGAATGTGTGGCGATTCCTTGCTTGGGAGCCTGGAAGTGAATGGGAGGGCTCCCGCTTCTCCCTCTCTAGAGACGGCGTAAGGCTTATCTGCGCTCTCTTTTCTGCCTACTTTGCGACCGCCTCTGCCATATGCGTATTTGGCCTCGCCGGTATTATCAAGGTACCTTGATTTTTCTCTCACACTTGGTCTTCTGATACGCTCTCTAGGGCATGCCCTCCTTTGTGCGCATCTACCGCAACTATGTCATCGGCGACTTTGCCTTTTGCACACTCTTTGCCGTATTGGCGTCTTCTGCTGCTGTAGACCCCGCTGCACGCGCTCAAGTCTGCGAACAACTATCAAGGCAACCTGACCTCCTCAGGGATGTCATCGACCTCGGCCTCACCCTCGAGAACTGCGAGCAGTGGTTTGAACGTGGTCTCATGGCATTCATGGCTGTGTTCCTACTTCGCACTGTTGTCCGCGTGTGTACCCTCTTATGCGTCCACCATTATCCTCTCTCATACCCATCACCACCCTGTCTAGATACATTTCATCTTTGCCCTCTCGCGTTTCTACGCACGTCTCGCATCGGGTCACCGCTGCGATTCATCGTGTATGCATGACGATGACAACTTCACACCTCTCGAGCGCATATATCTCCTTCCGCATCCATCCATCGATCACAACGACAAGCGTGCATTCGCCAACGAGGCATCCTTGCAGTCACCGATCTACGCACCCGTGCCGTTGGCAGAGGTCTCTCCACAGATGGCTCACCAACTGCGAGCGACAGCGACGGAAGCTTGGATAAGCCGTGTCCCGCTGCCGCATCATGCACCGGCTCGCGTGCCCTCGTATGACAGTGGTTATGAAGACACTCAGTACGACCTCCAGTCCCCACCCTCCGTTGGACCAATCCATCTCAAAAATGAAAGTCATTGATAAACCCCGTTATCACTTCTCCGTCGGGATTTCGTTCGGGTTACTGTTGGATAAGGGTATAGGCACGGTTTTTTTTTCAAATCGTCACGAACACACATACGCTCTCATTGTACGCTAATCACGATCTCTCCTCATCTTTCATATTTTTGTATTACCGTCTGATATAAATTACCACTGCCGATTCGGGTTTTCGATGAGAAAGACAAACACCAACGATTCATGTTACCTCTGCGACGTAATATGTAACTTGCCCTAAGTCCACATGACCCGGGACCAACGGCCGCTGACCGTGCTAGCTCGCCCACCACACAAAGAAGCCTCGCTTCCTACGGTATCAGTGACCTTGGTCACGTACCGTAAGATGAACGCCACTGTACCCGTAATTCATCATATGCTCCCACTGCGGATCGGCGTAGTATCCCGGTGCTGACGCATCCCAGAGCTTACACTGTGTTGACACATGTTGCTCAGTTGGTCTGCTGGATTGTACGCGTAGCGTTGGTCACTGCGAATGTCAAACCCGAGGGTGTCTGCCGAGTACCACTTGTGACAGAGAGAGGCTGACGTTTGAATGTTTGAACGGTGAAGCTGTGTGGCTAATGTGGCGTCGCGTGTTTCTCCAACAATCTTTTGGCGTTTTTGGCGTGCCGTCGCGTTCGTCCTTGTCGGTGAGAGACGTCCTTTACCAGGTTCTGGTCCATCTCCTCCGGACATGTATGGATACGCGACGGCACAGGTACGGCGTGCAGCTTAGTTTGAACTTTGTACAGTCATGACTCTTGCGTCATGAATAGGTCGTCTCGGGCCGACCGAGCCCGACACGTGTCCACGCCGTGTCTGCGTAAGCCAGTATTAGACCCTGCATGAAACCCGGCCATCTCGGGTATCGATAAATGGTGCGCCTGTCCATACATCATTTTTTTGACAGTGGCACCCCCGTCGACGATGGCAATGTAAGGTGATGTACGTGGGTCCGACTCCGTCCGAGTTGTACGTCAACGCCACACCGTCCGACACCGGATTCGGACGCGGACACTGGTACGGGTCAACAGATGTGTGACCTGTCATACAAATCATGCCTTGCGCCATTTTATCGAGGAACCACCACGGAGACAATTGAGCTGAAGATGAGTCGACTATTAGATCCGATCCGACACTGCAAGAATGAAAGTATATTGGTTTTGGGCATGGGCGGGGGCAATTGTGTTCCGGCGCGCTCGGGTCGTTTCAGCCTCAGCCCTTTGCTAGGGTATATTTGGAAAGGATGACACCATTTATATTGAGCGTCGAGCCTTATCATTCAGAGTGGAATGGGGTTTACTCGGCTTCGTTTATCTTGGCAGGAGGCTAGACTTTTTGGACGGAGCGCACGGGCAATGTGAGAAAGGCGAGTGCGAAAGTGTCACGAGGGGACAACGAGAGTAGTGTCATCCCGCGCCCATTGACAGTTTGATCAGCGCCAGCACCCGATTCCAGCGTGGTGTGGGACGAGACGGGTTGGCTTCTCGCCCCTGACAGCGTTTGATGAGATCCGAAACCCGCGCCAGAGTCGGAAGCAAATCCAACGATAATCACATGAAGCCAGACGAACGGCAAGATAGGAGTGGGCGAATGCTCTCGCTGGCGATACGATACCTAGGAATTGGGATGTGCGAACGTGAGTGCGTCGGCAAGGCGTTCGTGCGCAAGTTGATGGGCCTTTGTAAAGGAGGGAGGGGCAGTGGCGAAGACCGGGTCTCATTGAGATAACGACAGCGAGATGGTCAAAGAGTCTTCAGCTGAGAAAGTTGGTCAGGAAGACGCGAAGTTGTCGAAGCATGATTTGATACGATGGTGTGGGGACACTAGACCCAGAGAGAAAAACTTGGTGAGCCGAAGACTGAAATCTGGAAGTTGGCCAATAAGCA
>JBBPJQ010001139.1:0-12820 GCA_038088795.1 Boletus rex-veris
TCCAGGCAAGATTTGTAGTCTGGTCTCACCCCCACCGGTTGATGGTTGGGGGTTACACCAAACTTGTACGCAACGCCCGAAGAAAGAGAATGCAGACTTTTGACTGCTCGGATCAGAGATATCCTGGGCGAATCGACAGACATTTTCGAGGAGGGACTCTAATGCATTTTTATTCCCTATCAAAATGAGTTAGCCATTTCGGAACACGTCGATGAAGGTATATTCCTACGCTCGGAAATGAACACGTCATGAAGATCAGACGAGATTACGTTGGTGAGGAGCGTTAGGTATGAACGTTTCGTATCAACACGGGCCAGGTTGTCGTCGGTACCAGTAGCTGGCTGGGAGAGGAGCTGGGCAATGTGGGTATTGAGTGGTCCCAGAAGCTCGTCCAGGACATTAAACATGTCTTTCTGCGTCACAAACAATTGAAAAGTCAGAGACGTGTACGTGGAAGCATATGGGTATGCTCACCTGGAGCTTGTGGATCAGTAGGCCGATGAAATTCATGAAGTCGACCAGTTCTGATGGTTCGAAATGGACAAGAAGATTGGCCATCAACGGAGGGATGAGGTGCGTTGCATTGGACCCGGTAGTTGCTATGATTCGAGAAAACGCATACCTGGTCTAAAGAATGTTAGCCAAAGGAATCTTTGAAAGCTGAAGAACGAGTTTACCGCGTCTCGCACGCACTTCACAGTATTCATAGCTTCCAGCGAGAGAAGAATGCCCTGGGCAACTTGTCGGAATACCCCCAATGGAGCAAAGGTGTATCCTTCTGGAACAGGGGATGGGTAGTCCGGGAAGCCCTTTGCGATATTGCCAAGCGCCATGATAGTGTGGTGGATACGCAAAATGGGCAACACGTCTTTGTCCACCTTTGCCACCGAAACATTGGCGGACAAGTCCCCCAACAAAGGGGTGACAATTGACAAAAGTAAACTAGCCTGTTGCTCTGCTGCCTTGTACAGCAAAGAAAGAAGAACGCCGACGGTCTCGAAAACATACAGCTGCGAGTCAAATATTCCAGGATTTTTGATCGCTTCCGTGAGCGGATCATCTTCTGGACTTTCCGTCTTCGGTATTTCGATCTGAATGACAAGAAGATCCCTAATGTTTTCAAGCAAGTTGACTGCAAGCTCGGGCGAGATGTCATTCCTGCCTTCTCTAATGAATCTATGGAAGAGATAGAACACCCGTGACCGAACGGATTCGTCTGTACTGTGGAGTCCCCTTTGCAAAAAGTGAGCAACGGGCTTGAAAGAGACACAGTATCACTCACCGATTACTGACCAAGGCTTCCATCGTTGGCATAATGCAGCCTTTGCGGATTTTGAAGAAGTCACCGTATCTAGCTACGGTTTCGAAAAATTGCATGACAACTGCACGATGTGGATGTGCTGAGATCCCAGATTGCACGAGGGCCAACAGAATCTCGCCGTGAGGGGTCAAAGGATATTCGGAATAGTCGACCTCCTTTTTTTTCTCTTTCGGTATCGCAGGTGCCAAACAGAACGCTGCGCGACCTTTGCCACCACCTAGAGGTAACATGAGCATGACGTCGGCAGAGAATTCGAGTTACGGACTTTTGCTGATTTCTCCGAAGATATATACGAGATACACAGCTAGTTCTGCGTCGTTCCACTCCATGTGCACACCACTGCTATATGCTGAGAATGTTGCAAGCACCAGGGCTCGGACGGCAGTAGTGACGAGATCGGGTTCTATAGTCAAGATGGAATCCATAAATGTTCTCAGGTCCTTCTCAGTGAATGAGTGACTGCGGAAAAATATCACAAGCCTCATACCTTTCGAAGGCCATCAAAAGCTACAAGATCATCTTCGTCCAGATTGGCAGGATCCTCGTCTTTATCCCATCTCATCTTTTGCAGAATGACGTCCAGTAGTGACCTAAGGAATGACCTGGTGGCATCATCCAGTACGTCTGAGGACACCTTCCTGTTCCTCTTGCACTATGCCCAAGTGAGTTGCAGATCAATCGAATACCAAGCGCAACATACATTAGCGAGCACAGTTTGCAGTAGGGGAAACACCGTTGAACAGGTATCGTCATACTCGTCGGCCATGAAGCGTAGCATAATGGGCAGAACTTGGCTGTGCAATCGCTTAGCCTCTGCCACTACATCGGCTTTTGTGCCGTCCTGGAAGATCGTATGAGACGTGAGGGATTCAAATGGAACGGAGACGCATACGTCGATCAATTTCATGATTTCTAAACCCAGTACATTGAGCAGCTTCCCGAGCGCTTCGCGATACGACTCTTCCCCTTCGTCCTCACCTTCGTCCAAACCGCGTTGAATTTGTTGTTCGCGCGTTCTTGCCTCCAGTGCATCGATGACCTGCCCTAGAGAGAGCACTTTTATCAACTGCAACTTGTCTTCTGGCTCCTTCAAGCCTTTGGAGACAATACGAAGCAGCGCAGCAGACGTCGCCAGTCGAATGGGCAGTGACGGGTCAGAGAGCAACGTGAAGAGCAGGGGAACCGAGGTAGCGGTCACAGTCAAATTGATGTCGACCCAACCTATCCAGACAGTGAGCACTCAAATTTACCCTTGAATGCAATGTTTATCACGCACCAACATAAGATCCAAAGGTCCGCACTCCCCAATCAACAACTTCGACCACGTCGCCCAATGCTTTTGAATCTACGTTATCTGACTTACGTAGGAACGCCATGCGCTCAGCTTCGTCAGCAACGATGGTCAGAACGGCCTCATTAATTAAGGAAGCATCGCGTTCTCGGACAGCGTCTCTCACACGGGCATCCCGTGTATGTCGAACAGGGTTAAACGTACGTGCAGACTTGATGGTTTGATCTGCGACCTCTCCCGATATCTCAAGGATGAGGTGGAACAGAAACAAGGATACGTGGCGATTGAATTTTGGTTGGGATGTCGATTCCGCGACGCGGAGTAGAGAGAAAAGGTCGGTAAAGAACGAGGGCCATTGTTCCACGTAGGTACAGAGAAAAAACAACGTAAGTGTATGCGAGAACTTGTTGCGTAAGACTGAGGAAATGACGAGCTTAGACGGAGGAGCGGAGGGAAAAGACTGACGCACATGTTGCCGTAGATTCTGCAGGGCCGTAAACATATTCGGATTGTATATAAGATATGATGGACTGCTGCATTGTTCGAAACGTTTCGTCGTCCAATGGTTCAAACCTATGCGCTGCGTGTTAGGATAACGGATACCCTTCATGCTCGGCAGAACGCAGAGGAGTGAGTGCTTACCGGTTATCAAGAAACTCGTCTAACATGCGCAAGGACGAAAATCTAGCTTGAGGGGGATACTTACGGGCTTGGCCTTGGGAGTCCATCTCTACGAACACTGTCAAAGCTAGACGCCACGTTTCGTGTACATTTTGCTGGACGTTGGAGAGATACTCGAGAGCTTGCTGGTGCAGTGCGACCTGTGAGGGGTCGACGGCAATAAGAATTGCCTGCACAAAGCGATCGATTTCGTGGTCCATTATAGAGAGGTATGTGTTTGGTCGGACGAGACACGTCCGAGATCGATCGGAGACACGACAAGACGCGATTTTCTGATGCCTATCGGATGTTTTGCAGCCTTTCGACAAGACTGGCTTGCGCTGTCCGACGGAATTGTACGGGTGCACGAACACGATGGGTTGACTGGACACGAGTCAGTCTGCGCTCACGTGCCGAATCGGCAATCGATATTAAGGGGCTAGTACTAATCGTAGTGCAGTATGTACAACTCTCCCGTTGGCAGACCAACAGCCATCTTGCACGAAATCTCGTCAAACACAAAGGAATGAAAATCTCGAGGATTAAACGGCAAGCCCGAAAATGATGGCATCAGCGTAGAGATACAAGATCCCGTCCCCTCTGCAGTTCCCCTTCCGAGAGCAAACTTCATCAAAGCAAATTCATGCGTATCAGGGTTCTGGGTGAGCCAGACCGCCCGTTTCCCCGACGAGGACACTCGAATTTCCCCAGGCGACGGAATGAAACGACACGGTACGACGCTCAACGTACGTTCGATACTCCTGCCGTCGAATGACACGTGAACGATCTCGATTAGGTTTTTGGCATCCAAGCGCTGGGTGGGATCTGGATTTCCGAACATGGTGCAAGAACAAGCGGTTGTGTTATTTGTGGGTGCGTCATCGGACAACTCGCAGAACAATGGGTCGTCTGAACTCCATGAAGTACTGGCTATCAGAGAGCTTTTGACAGCCTGTTTTTCTGGCCAGCATAGCACAGATGGGGAGAGACAGTCTGGGTGGTCGAGAATGACGGACGGCAGCTCATAAAAGGATACGCAAGTTGTCGTATGCCGAGCGATCCAGCGGGACGTCGCAACAGCAAAGTATCTAGAGAAAACTTTTATACGACCCCATTCAAAGGCCTATCTCATGCATGAGTGCAATGCTCATTTCCAAGTGTCGAGCTTACCCGATCTGGACAGTCAAGGACAGCAGTGGCTTTTGAAATAAGATTTACGCAAATGATCTGGCCCCGTTGTTGTTCTGACGATGAAGACTGAGGGGCGAACACTGCAATCATGGTGTCGCCGTTTATCTTCATCCCCGCTATACGACCCATGGGATGGAGTTCACCCGGCCTGGCTTCGAATACCAAGGAATGGCGGGTTGAAGAGTTGCCCGGTAGAAAGACGTGGTAGACACGAATGGTTCTGAGGACTTTATTGAACTACTAATTCTATGATGAATAAAAGGCGCTTACTCCTCGGTTCCGCGTGCAAAGGCGATGCCAATCGTGATTTGCTCCAACTCATGATGATGGTGAGCACGCAAAAATCGGACACGACCGACAACAGTAACATTAAATACTGAGTTCTGTTCGTTCGAATCTGCGAGGGACCAGAGTGTAACGTGCGTCATCGACGTCTGTTCATGTTGAAGAGTAACAAGCCAACGACCGCCGGGGAGAAAGTGCATGCCATCGACGAACGAAGAGTTCCGCGAGATGATGCACTGAGCGCGACGCATCTCAATGCGGGGGTTTCTCCATCTATGGTCCAGCTTCAAGGACTTGACAGCTGCCAGTCGTAAGGAATTACTCGAGAGAGAAGTAAGGGAGGCATTCGAGGGGATGTCCAGAGGAATATCCCAATCGGGGATAAGCGCATGCCACAAGTAATCCAACGAGCCGAGAGCGTGCATGACACGACATGTCTACGTGTTGGTGGTGTGCTCAGTGTGTCAGTGGATGGCGTCAAGGACCTGTCAAATCACCTGCATTAAAGCAAGCACGTCCTCGACTAGTAAGTGCAGGAGTACGAGGATCAGGACATCCTGAGGCAGGTCTGTCAGTGTCAGTGCCATGGTGAAGCCAGTGTGGGCTCGGAGTCAGCCGGGTGTCAGACCGAGAGATGTCAAACAGAGCCAAAGACGGTGGCTACTTAAGGCTGCGTGCCCTTGCACCCCTTTCATTACAACGACCACTAGCTTCATCAGAAATGTCCATTCCTACTGATAGCCCTGCTGTTTCAGAGCTTGGCAATCACTCTGATTCTGACTGGCTCGACATCGCCAGCACAGACAGGGATTCCGATGACAATGACTCCATCTATTCCTCCAGGGAGACAGATCATGAGGATATATCTCGCTCTAGGTCAAGACGGTCCTCCTTGAGCTATGGCAGCTCTCGCGATGGAGACGTTGATGCCTGGGAAGGCTTAATTGACGACAGCGCCGACGAGGGCATGCCCAATGACGTCCTTGCGCCGAATCCCCACGTGCCCTCCCTTTCCCAGCCCTCTGCTGCATTTGACTCGAACCCCACCCAAGAGACCTCTCCAGAGGAGCTACGCGTCAACGAGGGTCTCGATCAAAGCATGATCAGTACTCTCAGCTCGTCGCGTTCCAGCTCTCTTCATGCTTCTACCATTCATAATTCGTCCCGAGATCTTCGCTTATCCTTTCCGGATCCCATCACTAGTGCTTGTAGAGAACTTCTTAGCACATCCTACGAAGAGATTCAATGCAACTCTGACACCCTCTCCTCTCCCACCGATTCGGACGCTCCATCAGCCACTCGCCAAGTTGATGACGAAGATATGGATATGCTCTCTGCTTCGCAGATGCTCTCCACCCAGCCGCAAGGCACATCGACCCCCTCTCCATCTGGTCCCGAACTCAAGATTTTCCTCTATGGGTTCTCCACTATTTTCAAGTGGTCTTTAGTCAACAGGCTCCTGCAGAAAGTCGTGCATGGTGCTGGTCTCACCGTCAGCACTGACCTTGATAATCTGCAAGGATCTATACGCCAACTGACTGTTTCCGGTTCCTTTGAGCATGACCGTGCATTCCCCCGTATCATCACGGTCCTCGACAAGACTCTCCATCCACATGACACAGTCGATGACGTAGGTCTTGAATGTTATTAACAGTGAACTGACCGCAACTCCCCTCAGCTGGCTTTGATGGACTTTCCATGTGTTCGCCCTCTCGCGATTGTCTTCTTGCCATGTTCTCCACTGCATCTCCCTGAACACGTGCTACAATTACCGATTTTAGTTTCATCAGTATACTCCAGCGAGCTTCCCGACCTCAGCATTGTTGAGACAGGCTCTCCTCAAGGTGCATGGGACATGCTTAGCATTCCTGATTATCAAATACTCCGGATTACTGCACCAGAGCACCCCCCGGTAATCGACAAGGAGTCCATCGACACAATAGACTCCTCACGCGCTTATCGGGCCTTCTCCCGCTTATGGTCCGCTGACAACAATACGTCCAAGAATATGATGGCCAGTACACATGCTCTGACGATGTAAGGTTCCTGCCACTTAGTTCTCTACGACTGACTTATGAAAATCCGCAGCATCGCGATTCTTTCTCTAGTCCTTGGAGTAGTCGTTCGGGCCGCCATCCCGATTTCCCTTCAACAATTCACTTCTCCTACTCTTGCGACTCCCAATCCTAGCTACGCCTCCGGCTCGTTTTGGCAAATGCTCCGACCGGCACCATATCGAGAACGTCTTCCCCCCTCCACAACGTTAGACAGTTCGGTTGTGGCCATGCCTTCTCCATTTAAAGACCTTTCACTGTCGATCTTTAGTGCGGAGTCGACTTCAATGACGCTCTCGCATACCAACCCCACCAACTTCAGGCGCGTGGTACCGTCAACGCTGTCGGAACGTTCAAGGCTCTCTAAAGACATCATGTTGCAACCTTCTCGCTCTCTCCTTCCCCCAGACAATCGTCCGAAGGCGCTTTCCGTTATACCAGAGACCACTCCTACCACCTCTTATCATTCCGGTCCGGTCCCAACCGGACACACGGTATCTGCTTTGGTGCATACTTCCGTTCCTGGCGTCGTCAAGGAATGTGCCGCTGTTGCCTTTTCGACCATGAGTCAGGACATGCAGGACATCCTAGATGCCCTCGATGCCCTCGTTCAAGCTATATCCAGGCAGACTCAGATCATCCTCGCGCAGGCGACGACGCTCATAGAGCAGTCAGCGAAGCACTGGGAGAAACGTCTCGAGTCCATTGAGATGATCAAGGAGACATTACATGCTGGCAACGAGCGTGCTCGGAAACGCGCAAAGGAGATCAGGGAAAGTGGGACGAAGTGGCTTTATGACGCCTCGGAGGCGGTCGCCGCCAGCGCTGAATTCTCCAAAGGAATGGCTTGGGAAATGGCAGAGGGTCTCGCGCATCGGGCGCAGCATGCTAGGGGAAAGGCAAAGGAGATGGCAGCGGAGATTCAAGATTTCTTGAGCGAACACGACACGCTCGAGGCACTTGGAACAGGCACATGGTATACGCACACGAAGCATTGGGATGAATGGGTAGACAGGGTTAGAGAACAAGGACTAAAGGGGAAGTCATGCAAGCCGTCCAAGCGAAAGCTCAAGTCGGCGATTCTCTGTTGATGTGTAACGAGTGTTATCCATGTTGTGTATGTAGCATCTATGTATGTAAGGTAGCTGAATGCGAGTCATGCCATGCCATGTTTTTATTAAGCTGTACGACTTAAAAGCACTTGCTGTAGTACATCAAGTGGACGTTTGTATAGACGTGAGATCATAATATCCCATCTCTCGTAAAGTGCACCAACACCGCATTCTCGAGCGTCGTTTCCCATAGTTCCATCTTTGCCCGTTCAATCTCTGCAACAAGCTGTCTCTGGCACTCTCGCGCACGCTCGAGAATCGCCTGCTTATCAAGTGCACCCTTAGAGGTAGAAACCGAGCTGGGAGTAGTTCGACTGGATGTAAACGGCGTGGCAGAAGCGGTGCTCCTAGTGGCCTTTGCCTTGCCTTTCTGTGCTGCGGTGACGCGCGGGGGCTCAGAAGATCCAGTTGGAGAGGACGACGCCATAGCTTCAACATGATCTACAGGTCGTGAGGAATGATTCTTTTCGACAGGTTGATGGGGAAGGGGGTCTGGAAGCAAGATTCATAAGTACAACTTGAACCTTGCGCGGCTAAAGGATGCAACGCGTACCACGAACAGAATCTTGATGGGTTATCGTACTGGTTGGTACATCAATGAAAGCCTCAGAAAGAGGTGTCAATGGCTCTGCGAAGGAGCTTAGCGAAGTGCGTGGCGAGTGTGCGAGCGCAGGTGGGGTTGTAGAAATGTCTAGCGCGGGTGGGATATCGCCCAGCGTGCGTGCGGACATCGGTGAAGTTGATGAGTGGTATTGAGGTGCTGATGCAAACTGCTGAGATATGGCCAACAGGGCGGGATCGATTGCTTCATCTCCCATCGTATGCGGCGCTGAAACTTGGATGTCCGGTGCGGGGCTAGATGCTGAAGAGCTCAAGGGCACTGATGGGCGAGTATCCCAGTCTGACTCTGGGATGGGTGCATTGGGTTCAAGCGGTACGAATTGTTGGAGTTGAGACAACCATTCCTCGAATGCTGAGTAATCACAGGAGGCAACCAAACCATCTTCAACCGTGCCTTCCGAATCTACAGACATTCCATCCTTGGAACCAAGATCCGACGAACCAGTCGTGCTGGGTGTTTCCAACGAGCCTAGATAATGAACCAAATTGTCCACTGATATCCCAGCTTGCTCAATCATGATGGTGTTCAGCGGAAATTCGCGGACGCTTGCTTCCTTTCCGGTGCAATGACTTGTACTGTGCTGCGCCGAGTTAATCTCCCCAATCTGTGTCTCAACAGACGCGCTCCTGGATGACTGAGCCCTAGCCTGTCCCGTGGAGACCTTCCCTCCATTCCTCGCGGTTTTAATAGCAGCCCGTTTAGCGGCATTTTTTACAAGTTTTAATAGTTGGGTTGCGAGTTGCTTCGTCCTATCTCGCGTCCAAGTATCACGATACGCCTCGGGACCCTCACCAGGTGCAAACGGGAAAGGGATATCCCAATCAACGGCCCCGGCAGGCACGTGCTTGAGCTTTCGACGTTTTGGCGGTGGAACGGCGGAAGTTGTTGTCGAGACGCCGGAAGCGGAGCGGGGAGGTATAAAGGGAGAAGGTTGTATATTAAAGATACGATGTCCGTAGGGCCGTGCGAATGGTTGAGGTGGAGGATTCGGAGGGGGAAGGTGTGGTTCTCCTCCGAGAAGCTTGATCAAGGACTCAAGGACAGGTAGAATATTATTTTCTTTCACGAGAGAGTTCATAATGTTTGAGCGTAGCGTGTCCGGATCGAGCTGATCAAGAGTCTGTGGCATCTGAAGTTGACTGCAAGAGCGCTTCCCGATGTGGGGGGCGTCATGATCATCATCAAGTACAATCGGATGAGTTGGCGTCGAACCGCGAATCGGCGAATGTGAACGGGATTGTTGGACGGGAGTGGGCTGAGGATGGGTGTATAACTGTGCAGGCTTAACACAACCTACCAGGCCCGCAAGACCAAGTAATGAGGACTGCGAGCGAAGGAAATTTGGTGGAGTTGGTTCATTCGGTCCCGGTAAGGGGATGGGTGGTGCAGTGGAAACTGGCGTCACAGACTTGGATTTGGGGGTTCTTCGCTTCCTAGTGGAAGCAGAAGCGGGAGGGATAGTACTAGCCACAGAGGAAGCCCTGGAAGGGACGGAGCGGGTGGAGGACCGAGACGTCACTACTGGTGTGTGAACTGAGCTGGGTGTCCCGGTGATGTTGGGCGGCACGATGCTCGACGAATCACGATTTGATGAAGGACGGGGAAGTGACAAGCTCGAAGCTGGGAGATCGGCTGGTAGTTCAGCACATGACATATGGGAACCAGGAAGTGCAATGGTCCCCACATTTTTTCTGCCCACTTCCGTACTCGGAACGGCGATGATGGGGCCTATTTCTCCTCCTGCGACGAGGGTCTCCTGTGACGGTGACCTACCTCTGACTGGGGACGGAGGTGGCGAGCCAAAGAGGGAGTCCTGGTCCTCATCTGAGTAAAGAGAGGATTGATTCATCTGATGAAGTGTGAGCGCGACGATTGCGTCAAGGAGGGATTGAGACACTTGATAAGCTAGCGCGGGATATTGATTACGCCCAGAAGATTAACGGGGTGGCTGGAGGCAAAGATGGACTTTTTCAGAGACAAAAAAAACGCGGTAATGCCGAGCTCACCGATGAGACTGTTGGGGACATGAATATCAAGTTGCAAGGTGCAACGAGGAGAGGGAAGACACGACACTTTGACTCGACAGAGTATGGCAACCAAACAAGACACCAAACATAATTGGTCACGTGGATCTAATTCCACACCTACCGCCGAGGGTGAGTGTGCTAGTGACTTGAGATTCACCGTATCACTCCGCGAATGCCTTGGATACCATGATTCCGTGACAGAAAATAGGGTTTTCCCACCGAACAAGAGGGCCGTCCCGCAATTGCAAGGCTATTGGGCCAAGAAACCTACTACAGTGGTTGCCTGTATAGGCTGGTCGAGAGGTTTAATCTTCTTGAACTTAACCCGCGGTGATATTATTTTAAGAGGCAAACCGCAGTTGCATTTCCCATTCTTTTTTGACATTCTTCGCTTTGGTCTATAGGTGGGTCTAGACTTCCGACGCTTAGGTCTAGTTCCTGTAGCTCCTGTGGGCGCGAATCTTGATGTGTTAAAGGCCACTGTCGTTATCCCGACTCGGAGTGGATCCAGTGCAGCCGCCACTACCCCGCAACGCACAGCAGGTAGCCATCCTACTGGTGGAATGGTCCAGACCTCCGGCATTTCCCCCATACATAGATGACGATGCCGGTTACCCAAACCACGATTCGGTGCTGTCCTCGACCCTGCTCATGGGATACTGATCGCTTCGACTGCGTTCGAGACTCATATTGTGAGCGATGTTCGCACCGCACAATTTCTCCCGGGGTCTAGATCGGTGACACTGGCGTTCGAAACTCAGTAGATCCATCTCCCCCATTCAGCATGCAATGTCCCAGGAGACGGCATACACCCCTCCTTGTTTGCCAGCAGTTTGCAGCTCCGCACAAAGATTCCCCGAGTAATCAGTACTCGATCCGTTTCTATCCTATATATATTCGTGCGTGCTTGAGAAAGAGCCGTTCATGAATACATTCCCTATGGCATCCAGGGTTAACACACTCTTTCGCGAGCTGGTCGACTCACTCCAAATCAACTCGGGAACTGAGCCCCCCTTCTCCGTCGAGCTCACGAGAGAGCTTAAGGACTTGCGGACAATCACATTGAACTTGGTATACTTATATTTCGCATCTGCTGGTTTCACCCAGTACTGAACCGGGTCATGAACAGCTCATGGCATTCCTCACGTTGGTCATCTCTCGACTGTATCGGAGCGTTGCTAACAGTCATGTGGCTGCAGCATCCATGCAATCTCAGCATCGCATGCGTTGGGAGCGACGACGCTGGCGCTTCTTGTGTATACCATCAACCTTCATATCGCCGTCAACACCCATTTTCTCCGGGTAAGCCTTTTCTACTCTGTTTTTCTTCCTTTGTTTCGGTCTCTTATGATCTCATCTTATTTGTAGAATAGCCCTACTCTAACTAAATTTCTCCATGCCATCCCCCTTCTCGGCATATTTTGTATGGCCGTCTTCAAGCTCATGATTTTTGTGCAGTCGCCTGCCATCGCAGCCTGCGTCCTTTTGGCGTGCGCCTTACCACCGCTCATAATTGCCGTCCAGTTTGCGAAACGGTGCGCTGAAGTAATCTTGATGCCATTTCCTGTCCAGATGCGGGACGTGGTACCTGCTATGCCAGGTTCCGCTGATACGACAGTGTTTCCGAGCTAAAGGCAGCCAAACCAATGGTTAAAATAAACATGACGTTCGACTACAGTTGAGAAGAAAGCCCCGTGGTATTATACATACTCGTACATACAACCTCCCGGATCATGTAGCATAAATTACATGGTATGCGAATCTCAACTACTGCTGTCCAATGTAAGGTAGCCTGTTGTGCCTTGTTACATGTCCCACTCATCCCATAACCCTTCCACGGCTCTAAACGGTCCTGCAATTGGCGTTTTCGTAATTTCCGTAGTTTCTACAAGCTCGACGATCCGGTCACTCAACCCATCTTCATCGTCCTTCTGGCCCCGCATTGCGACATACAAGGACCCCCGCGAGAGTGGTGCTTGGATAAGGAGACGTATATCGACGGCTTCGATCACTTGCTTGAGCAGACCCGTCTGTGCATCCCTGATTTCAATGAATTCCGACGAGAAAAGCAGAACGTGAGGAGGACGGTGTAAGAAAGAAGTAGCCTTGATCTCCCAGCGAATGAATACGGAGTCACGCGTCGGCTGACCGTATTTAGTAATATAGCATCCCATTGCTGTGAAGTGAGCTCAAGGTGGGTTCAGCAAAACCGTAACATCGATGTCACTCACTATCGTAGATAACCATGAGTTCCGTG
>JBBPJQ010001140.1:0-12804 GCA_038088795.1 Boletus rex-veris
TTGTTATTCCTACTTCAAGTACCCCAGGGCTTGGACAGAAAGAGAGTCCGACGTGCGGTCACTGCGGTGGCATTTGTAGTGATCGCCGAATTGAGAAGTTTGTCCGTGTTTGTATACCTGGACCGACTTTTAGAAAACTACAGTCGACTCCCACATAAGCGATACCCCTCGGGAAATGCCCAAAGGTATATACATTATGAGGGAGTATTCGTTTTCTGGGAGGTGAACTCCCCCCTAAGCTGCTTTACTACGCTACTACTGATGGTACTAGTAATGGGTACATGGTGGTGAAAGAGAAGAAAGGCATTTCGTCGGAGCGCCGCCTAAGTAGTGTTTGCCTCTCCGCTGGTCGGCTTTTCCTGTCAGTCCCCAAATGGAAGTCACGTGCCTGAAATCGCTCCGGCCGGTGGATCAGACCACGGCGCAAAGGGATACTACCGGTGGTGTACGACGGGCAGTAATGCAAAGATGCTCCAGACGTGCGACATCGGTGAGTATGACAAAGACGGCTGGTGTCCGCAGTAAACCACGGGCAGCGACGAGGAGATATTAGAGTGTGGGGAGAATGACGATCATCGCAGCTAGAGCGGCGTCCCAAACGGTTTGAGACACTGCCTGTGGTATACCATGGGCAGTGATCAGTGGAGGTGCTCCCCGATGTAAGACTACCGAGTGCCTGTTGTAGTCGGTCGTTGACAACCTGGTACGAGACCCTATCCGAGTGCAGAGGAAACAACGAAGTCCACATCATGAAGAATCTGTGACCAGATCCGGACAGACCAAAGGAGTTTTCAATACACGGCCCGTTCTGGAAGCGAAGTGGCAAGTTCATCTTTACCACTCATCCTCTTCGTGCCTGAAGGCCTGATCCTCTGCAGTGTTCAGAGATCCATATTCACGCGAAGAGCAAACGAACTTTGCAAACTGGTGGGTGTAGCTCCATGGGTGCATAGTTCTCGTTCTCGTTCTGCTGACTCCCGTGTGTCGTGTTTATAAGCCTCCTTCTGCGAGATAAATCAGCACAAAAGAGAGAGCAATCAAGAGCTTGTGTACATGGGGGGTATTTGTTCCCCTGGTCGAGCACTGCTTATCAGTCGGGACTCGGGACTCGGAGTACGACACGATCGGACAGTGCTGATTAGTAGCTCAGTAACCCGTCGCCGTACCTAACTGCCGGTACATGCCTGAAGACACTCAATGATGCATATCTGGACTTCAGGATCATTTGGCAGTGCGCTGTAGTACATTAGGTGTCTCAACCAGGAGTTATGAGAAGCAAAGAAGTGCCAGTGGGTTCACTTCGTAATAGCGACTCCTCTTTACATCGTTGCCTTGTTACATGTTACAGTCACTGTCAATTCGAAGTCTATATCACCTTCGCCGTCGTCCCTGGTACATACAGTATGTACCTCAATGACCGAGAATCTTGACTCTGTCCACTCAGTGGACCGCAAGCAACTTCGTGGTCCAAACCTGCTGCGAAAAAGGCTAAAGCGCAAGACAAGAAGAAGGAGGAGAAAGATGACTTGGATAAAGCCCTCGCAGAGCTTTCAATCAAGTGCGTTGTATCAGCTTTGGTCTCTCGCTCAATTGTCTCATGGAACTCTCCAGGTACGCAGACCTTCAACAGATTGTACCGAGTGCCTCTACCGACACGCGAGCAACGAAGCTCTCCACCCTTTTCTCTGTCTCCGTTCTCACCTCGACGTGGAATCCGAGCTCAAAAAGTTCTTTGGCTCCAAAGTCGTCTCAGCTGCCCGGGCCGCCACATCCACCTCTTCCCCCAAAAGACGCCGTGGGGTACAACCACAAACTCAGCGTTCCCAACTTGCACGCCCGCGACCATCTTGGGTTATGATGAAGCCACGGGAGGGTTTGTCAGCCCGACCACTTACAGAAGAGGAGACAACTAGAAAGGTGAACAACGGTCCTGCTGGCACTGGAAAGTGGTGGACGGTGAAGTACAGCAAGCGTTACAAAGGGGTTACCAAGACGTTCATGCAGGCTGCCATGACCGGTGGTAGGTTGCATATACTCGTCGCGGTCGTCCAGTTCTCATAGCAGTGGCCGGCGTAGACCCGGAGACGCTATGGCGGGTCTTGCAGAGAATGCCGTGGCACGCCGATACGCTACTTCAACTCGCGGAAGTCAAGAGTATAATCAAGCCGTGGATTGCGTCTCACGAGCTCTTTATGCATATGAACGTGCCTTCCTCGGCGCATTCAGTTTCACGAGCGGAAATAATAGACTCGACTTTGATTGAGTGGAGAATCGACCATTCTTCCTTGCCATCCACCGGCAGGTTATGTGAGCTAACCTGTAGGTTCTCTTTCCGTTGAATGAGCGCTCATGCTATGTTTAGAAACTTGCAACGTCGTGGTTGTCCCCGGACAGCGTTCGAACACGCACGGCTGCTCATATCCCTTGAATCACTATCAGATCCCCATGGCGTCTACTTACACCTAGACTATCTATGCGTCAAGGCGAGAATGTGTGATTGGTTATTGGATGTGTGGTCAGTTTATCGAAGCACATCTCATCAAAATTTGGGGGAGTATGTGGACCCGACCGTGTTGCCGGGTTGGTCATATACAAGAGCGCTGATCCTGAGAGCCAAGGGAAAGGAGAAGAAGGAACAGGGAGAGGTATCAGCGTCTTTTCGGTCTTCAGACTACAGCTCTGAGTACTTTCTCACTAGGACTTCAAAGAGGAGAGCACGGAAGCGCTTCGATAAACAATTCTTGCATTCCCTGTGATAGTTCCTCTTCTAGCTGACAAATGTGAAATCGACCTCTTTGTGGAGGTGAGGGGTCACAAGGCATTCCGTATTCGTGCGGATGGAATGTGAGTTCAGAAATTCCCAACTAATCACAGGCTGACGATGCACCAGTGGCTTGTCCCCGGAGGAAAGCATCCTCCACCTCCTTGCTCATCTATTTGCGCAGCGTTCCTCTCCTCTCTGGAAGTCTTCCGGGCACACTTCGTGACTTTCGAGCACATCGAACACTCTCCTTTCGACACTTTCCACCCAGCGCAAACCGTCACGTCTTTGTCCTTGAACAAACTCACGCTCAACCCCAGAACCGCGCCCTGACAGTCTTTATACCACCTAACATCACACAAGGAAGACATCTCGCATGTGGTCCCCTCCCTCCTCCCTCCGCGATCTCGACATACGGCCCCGCTTTCTTCGCCGGCTCCGAAGACCCCTTTGCGCTCGGCGCTACCCGTCCGCGAAGACGCACCCAAGCCGAAGAGAGACTCTTTGCCCGACTGATCCCCGACGCTGCCACCCGCGCACAAATTCTCGCTTTTTACGACCAGAACCCGTGGATCGCTGCGCAGGTACCAGGTGGTGTGGTAGAATTCGTGCAGATGATGGCGGAAGCGCCAGAGGATACGTTGCATGAGCTGATGATCGCCGCCGAGATGATGCGTGAGGCAGGTGGAAATGTGGCGGTGGAGCCGGGGTTGGCGGATCGCGGAGCGATGTCAGGAGAACCGCCGGATGAGGAGAACGAAGTGTTTTGGGAGGCGGAAGATGGTGGTGGTGATGTGGATGACGTGCCACGGCCATCAGGAGGAAGACAAGGAAGACAAGGACGAAGACGACGAGGACGTTGCTGTGAGTTTTGCGCCTCGTCCTCTTCGTTTCTCGATTTTGAATGTTCCTTTTAGCCGATGCCTATTCATGTCGTGCGCAACCTCCTCAACCGGCTCTGGGGAGGTGCACCGGCTCAGGAATGGGATATGAGGACTCGTCTGATGATGATGGCGTTGGCAGTGGGTGAACATTCAATCAAGTATCAGGAGCTCGAGGTTTGCATCGATTACTAGTGTTCAATTAGGTACAGAGTTATGAGATTACTCTACAGCGACGAGCTGTTGAAAAATCCAAGTGCCTAATGTCAACGATCATCCTGCATCACATCGCGCCAACACCACCTCCCTCCTCGCCCACTCTCCAACCGGACATGCAATGAAGGCCCTCCACACGAGTAACCTTCGCGTCAACATCCCCATCGCTCATGTCACATGCGTCCCGTCGTCATCGTCGTTCTCTGGTGCCATGGCAGCTCGCCAGAGCGTCTCCACGATCTCGCCCCATGTCCGGAGTGAATCTAGCATTGGCGGTACATCGTGGAGTCCTTGAGCGCGATGCGGTGGTCGTGCAAGCGGCGCGTTGTCGTCGGATTCGACGGGTCTGCGTAACGCTTGATGGAGGCAGATCGCAGGTTCGAGGTGTTGCAAGGACTCCATGGCGCGCGCGAGGACATTGGGGAGAGGATGTCCGGGTATGCCCGGGATAAGGCTGAGCCGTAGAATGACCACGGCGCCTTGGTGCAAGATGGCCATTTCCTTGTCTACGAGGCATGTGACTGATGTGGCTTGAACTTCAAAAGCGATGAATAAATGGACTGTACCTTTGTTCCGACAGATGGTCGAAACCGAGCATACTCGCATCTGAGAGGTGGCGCCGAACCAGAGTGGCCAACAGGCTCTACTAAATGCGGTTTGAGCGACACCTTCCGGATCGCAACGTGTCCTGCATGAATCATTCAACGGAAGATAAACGAAAAGAGGTTCCCGAACACCCACTGAGATTTTTCAGGGCAGCGTTAGAAACTCTCAAGTCTACAGTGTCGTCGGACAGGTGTCGAACAGCCAGCCCATTGCAAGGCACACGATCTACAATATTCGTCGTGAGAGCACCGCAACCAGAGATCTCGATGAGCTTGCGTGCGAGAAACGTCGTTTTAAACGCGAGATCCATGATGGGGGATACCCTGTGTGCGCTCTTGTAACGTAGATACGAGTCGAGCCCTCCTTGTGCCTGAAAGTAGTTCCAAGATCTTCTCTATACACTCGAGGTGCCAGGTGAGGTAATGCTGTCCGCCCAGAAAGAGTAGCTTCACCAAAGCGTGGAGGACATTGTCATTTACCTAAGACAGGCCCCCACTTGTTAGCGCAACGCAGTCGAGGAAAGCAGCGAGCACTGGGGCGAACAACTGGATATCAAGTCGGAACAATCCTTGGCTGTACAGCAAAGCGACGATAATGCCTCCCGTGGACCCAGTCCAGGTTTCCTTCCTTCTCAACCAATTGAGAAGTCAATTTGATTGGGAGGGACCGAAGATCGCTCAAGTGGGTTGGTTCGGTCCTCGAGAGGGAGGGCCGCAGAAAGAAGTTGTCCTTCGGCAAAAGTAATATATCTGTCGAACCCTGAAGGGAGTCGAGACACAAGGGTCCCCGAGAACATGTCCTCCAGTAACGTAGCCCCAGGGAGCACAGCCTGCAATTCTAAAAGCTTCGGCGCTGGGATTTGTGGACTGGAACCTCGCGGCGTCCTATGCTGTAGAATGGCGAGAATGTCCTTTAATATGTCACAAACCGTTGCATGTCGTTGTCCGATGTTAGTTCGGATAAGATCGACCGCAGCGAGAAACTCTTCGATACGAATTTGAGCCAAGGTTGCGCATGCTTCAGCTTATGAGGTCAGGTTAGACCCGACTGCAGGCTTGAGGGAGAGGTGGTACCACTCACCTGGTCGAACTGGCCAGACGAAAGTGACTTTGTCATCATGTCCACCCAATGAGAACCAATGGGCGATAACAACGTCCGGTCCTCGGCGTCGGCAGGATTCAATGAAACTGCAACGAGTCCTCGGATCGCTGGGATGGATGTTAAGCACGTTATTACTTAAATTTTTTCATTGGCGCAAGCCCACACCTTCATGCACTTTGACCGCGAGACGCTCTGCTGTGGATAGCATCGCATTGGACAATAGATGCCTTGAGTCGCCGTAGGTCTTTCTCGTTCAGGTGGCTTTTCGCCTTTGCCAGTACGTCAGATAACAGAGAAAGCAGCGCGGCCGTGAGGTCATGGCGACCCGTTGACACAGTGATGTCGTGGGTGATAAACCGGATCGCGTGCTCGAGGCGAGTCAGAGTCACCGGATGCGCAGAAAGGCTTGTCAACAGTGTATCACGTGTTTGTTGGCCCTGGAGTTGCGGAAGAGTACAGTGGAAGTATAGCCAGCCTTTGAAAGATGCCGTAAACCGGAGGGCTATCCAATAGCATCGGCCAAACGATCAAGAAGAAGTAACGTGGCGTCCCTTACCATCCAGGCATATGTTTTAAGATGTCTGAGTTCCATAATTGACTCTCAGAGGGATGATGAAGATGGTCGACGAGAGCTCAAAGAGCAGGCACGTAAAATCGCCGAACGACACTCGCGAGACGCGATATATTGGCGGCAGACGGCTTGACATCGACTAAACAAAGCCAGTCCACTAATTCAAACGCACTCGTCATGCGAGCACTCTCCGAGGGAGCTAGTTACACGACGAAGGCAAGAGCAACAATGAGCAACGACGTAACCGTTTTGCATGTTGAGGAATGGGACTCACGGACAGGGACTTGCTCGATACGATCGAGGAAAGTTGCTACTGTCTTGTCACTTGGTCCTTCAATTGCATGACGATAGCCATCGTCCCGAAGATGACGAAGACAGCCTCGCGCAATGGACAACTCCCGTCTCTTGAACCCATAGCAGATACTCGGCTGATTTTGGAATGACTGTACGACAGTGACATTCAAGTTGTTGTCCAGTTGATCGAGTATCGCAAGGAGGCTGTGATATCCAGGATCATCTTGCTTGGTTGCGAGCATACTAACCAGCAGTCGCCGGACAAACGTGAAGACAGCGAGCGTATCCGACGGAGTCATCAACCGCCTACTACTCACTTTCGCAATGACCTGCTCGAGCACAGTCATAAGTAAGGGGCTAGCAAACAATTCTCCACGATGAATATCGGCATCGGAGGTGGAAAAATGTACCATCCATATAACGGTACGGAGTCTTGAAACACCGCTGGGCACAATCAACTTGTCCTCTGCGTACGAAGTGGAATGGCTGGGCTGCAAGCCCGTCTCTACTTCGCCACGATCATGATCTTCTTGAAACAGTACACTTTCGGAAAGAATGTGTTACAAAAGATCCTTTAATGTTGCACGGAGAACACGCACGCGGCTTTTGCAAAACGTTTTTAGGAGGACATAAAGATATGTGTGGGTTGAAGAGGCTGGGGATGTGAACGATTATATCCAACAGTGACTCGGAGACGATAAAATACTAAGCCTCACTCACCAACCTCGCCAGCCCAGGCGAACTGATCATTCCCACTTAGCAGACGAAGGACCATCAGTAAACCAACCCCCTCCTAGACACGACTGGACAGTATTTGCTAGCACAACAGGCATACAGAAATCTACACACTGAGGGAAGTAAAATCACGTATAGCAAGTGACGATGACGCTGAAGTCGGCGTTACAAGTGCGACTGTCACTGTTCCCGCTGTCACATCAACTCAGTGACAGCGTGCGACACTGATTCCAACGTCCTCCCAGCTTGTCACTGAAACCCAGCACCCATTGGGCGTCACCAAAATGCCTCGGTCCTCTCGCAAGAAGGACAACAAGAAACGGAAACGCTACTGGTGCCGAAGTACTTGTGACAAAGTTTTAAGTGCTTTCTCCATGTTGCTTGAAAACAACGCCAAGAATCGCCGCCAGCCTGATGCAGATGTTCTCCCCGATTTCATTGATTCCTTCATCCGCAAGCACCTCTATGAAGACAGTGTCGACGGCTGGCCAGCGGAGAACGACATCAACTCCGTCGCGGTCTGGCTACTCTGGCTCACCATTACTGACGGTGCGTGCTTGTTTCTCTCGTCTTCTTCTCGTTCTAACCCTTTCTAGACCGTCTCAGAGCCCAGACACCTGTACAGCGTGTCCAGATGTCCAGATTCATCTTGCCGTTTGTCCTCATGCCCGTCCGTGTACGTTCTGTCCTGTTGCCCTCGTCCCCTGCCTCACCATCTCCTAGTACCCCGCTTACCTCGCTCTCCACATCCATTACACCCTCCTGCTTACATGGCTCCTAGGTCAAGATATTATTGTGATAAACTCCGAGAGGGTAGCCCACGATCTCCTTGATCGTCGCTCCTACAACTACTCCAGCAGACCTGCAAGTCTCTTCTGTATCAACAAATTGTGAACCACACCCTTCGGCTCTGCCTCCACTCCGTTGGCCCAACACAAGAGAACCTGCAGGAACTTAATGGCAAGGCCGAATGCTCGTGCGTATCATCGGCACCGTGTAGCTTCTCTTCTGACTACAGATCACGTGGCTGTGTTATTAGTGTCACCTGATGCATTAACCACTCGCGTCTTCCGTCCTGACCCACCATGTCCAAGCAGAATCCGAAGAAGAAGGGACCCTCATCCACCGAGAAGCTCGCCAAGACTGTAACGGACCTCAATACACAATTCAAACAGCATAAACGTAGGTGGTAGAGAGCGTTCGGAGCCGCTACTGATATCTAATAGGTAAGGAATGTTCATGGGAGCATGGGAATAAGAAACACCACCACCGACGCAAGAGTAAATTGATACCCAAGCCCAAAGGATGTTGTGGTCGACGGAATGGCGGATATCAGCTCATAGAAGCCATGGGCCTTGAGCAACGGAAGCGGCGATACTATCGCCTCTTGGTGAGTATATGGACTACCCGCTCTCTTGTTACTGATAACACTTTCCAAGCATCTTGTTCGGAGGTTGACAACGAAGCATCTGGATCTCACCCGCACACTTTCTCGGCAAAAGAGCAAGATGCTTGTCGAGAAGGTTGTTTGCAAGGTCAGTATCTGCATATATGCGCATAGTAACCCGCATATATGCACAGTTGATAAACCCTCCATGCAGGCACAATCTGAATCATGAACGTTCACCAAGTATGAAGACGGCTGGCCGATCTGCGATATAATTGTTCAGTTCTTACGCAATGTCAAAGGCACTGCATCGAAAACGATAAGTACTAATTCTCTCATTGATTGACAATATTTATTTACAAAGATCAACAGGAAGACGAGTTGCAGTCCACGAAGTTCTCAAAGTCCTAAAGGTAATTCCTGGACCCGAATGGTCCAGGTCTGAAAATTTAAAATGTGTGTCGTTGCATGGCACAGCGGGCTGGTGACTCCGTTTGTTAATGCGTTTCCACGCCATCCGCTTATGCGATAAGCTCCTATCACGAGGCTAGACCTCGGCGCAGCCTCACTCCTAATTCTCAGCTTCTCTCCTAATTCTCAACTTCTCTCCCTTCACGTCGACAAGGTTCGCACCCATAATTATTCACCGCTACTAGTTTGCCACCGTCTGTGAATGGCGTTACGAAAACTGGTTCCAAAATCGTAGAGTCTCTTATTCGCAGGCCGAACATCTTTATGCGCAGCAAGTCCGTCAGTGCCTAGCCGCTAATAAGGAGGTGCTGCATGCAAAAGTATGTGTTACTCACAGATTGTCACTGCTACTCTGACGCTCGATAGTGTCTGGTGTCCTTTTAGTTCGGGAGGTGTTCGATGGAGATGATCATTTAACCGATTTGCGTGTTAGCCTCAGTCATTTGCGCCGAGAATTTCAGTTTGTTGGCGTTCAAACAGCTCCTTTGGACAGTTGGACGGTCGTCCCAAATGGTCCGAATT
Organism: Boletus rex-veris; assembly: GCA_038088795.1. Lineage (NCBI taxonomy): Eukaryota > Fungi > Basidiomycota > Agaricomycetes > Boletales > Boletaceae > Boletus > Boletus rex-veris. The sequence goes on from JBBPJQ010001140.1 coordinate 9,546, forward strand.
TGGTGGTGTTCACAACGAACGTCGCTGAGTTAGTTGAGCAGTTTCAGTTTTTTACTTGCAAACAACTGCGAATGTTAGCTCAAGTGCATAGTTTGCCGTTTAATGCACTATATTGGCGCAGAACGTTGGTTGATCTCTTACGACTGCACGGAAGATGCACATGTCCTCGAGTTCATCTTTTGTTTCGATGGGTTGCTCGCCCTCGACAGAACGTTCGCGTCGTCTTCTTAGAACCACCTCACCCCCCCGAGAGTACCATTTCGCATGCGCGAGCTCATCAAGCGCTTTTACATCGAGAGGCTCGTGGTCGAGAAGAGGAGACGGAACAAAACCAAAGACGACTCGAGAACGCTGTGCGCCAACAGAATCGAAGACAGCTACAAGTGTCAGATGCCATTCCGCATAGCTGCTTTCCTGATTTGAAAGATTTTGACGCAAAGAAAGCGATTATTCAAGAATGGCAAGAACACATGGATCCGTCTCGCTTCGTCAAAACTGCGTGTGCTGTTTGCGCATGGTCGTTCCATGGTTCAGACCTGACAGAACTATTTCCCTCCCCGGACATTTTGCAGTTGCTGCAAAACGATAGAATTCCATTACGCTTGCTCCCATCCTCGTATAATTCACAAGTGTATTGTCAGGCTATCCTTTGTCCGGAAGGGATGACATCGTTGGATCGCCTTGGAAATCTTCGGATATGTGCCCGCTGTCGGAACGCGCTTCTTGGGAAACCTGCTCGTCAGCCACGCTATGCTCTAGCGAACTTTCTCTATTACGCTACAGACCAATTACCCAAGGATGTTGCCAATGCCTTTCGCACCGCTTCGCCATTCGATCTGACATTGATCTCGCGCTGTCGAGCTTCCATTATCGCTCATCATTACGTCCGTCGGGGCGCGCGTGGAGGGTATGTGCCAGAAGAAAGTGCTCAACGTTTTAACAGGGGGAATGTAGCCATTTTCCCTCAAGATCCTGGGCCGCTCCGAGACATGTTATCTCCAGGAGGGGATGATATACGAAACTCTATATGTGTTCTGTTTTCAGGAGCCGGCCAAAAACCTACTGCGGAAACTTTAAAGCGGTTTGGCCCTGTTCTTGTTTCGAAATCAAGGGTGGCTACTATGATTAAGTTTCTCGTTGACACCAATGAATGGTACCAAGCCGAGGGAGTTCGTTACAGTCAACATAACATGGACGAGTTATTTGCGCCATCGGCGGGCGATTCGGACATTGGCGCACTACAGTATATGCAAGTGGAGTCTGTATGTGATGAGAGCAGGGTGAATCGGACCGGCGATGATTGGGTCGAAATGCAAAACGAAATTGTTATGGATAATGTGGCTTATATGATGGGAGATCATTCACCTCGTAGTCGTGAATCTATGAAGGCTCATGCATTAGCGTACGCCTTGGACCGTCAACGGTTCATAAACTCCCAGGCTGGGACACAATATGTTAGCGATAATCATCCCGGGTTTTTATCCTTCCTATTCCCTCATCTTGATCCTTGGGGGATCGGTGGCTTTAACCATCCAGGCCAATCTACTTCACAACGAATATCGTTTGAGGTACAAGTCAAATGTCTGCTGCGCCAATTGTGATCGCCATTCGCTCAGGATCCTAATTTTCCTTTTATTTGTTGGAATATAATACAAAAAAGTGCTGTCACACGTCAAGCCTTGTTTACTATCAAAACCTCTGACCAACGAGCGACGGCTCGCGAACTAGCCAAACTTGCACCATCGTTGACAGACATCACAAACAAGTGGTCGAAGGACATACATGCGAGGATTAGCACCGAAAACGAAAGGCGTGCTGTAGGGGTACTTCGGAAATTACAGCTTGCGACCAAAAATTTAAAAGGAAGTGCTGGGTATACATCAGCAAAACCCCAATGTGGGAACAGTGTGCCAGTAATATTACAGCACATTACAGCATTTTACAGTACATACAGTACTACAGCGTAATTATGTCACAGGTTGCCAGGCCCTACAGTACTACAGCGTAATCATGTCACAGGTCGCCAGGCCCTACAGTAACAGAGCGGCTGGCGACCACAGCGTGTCCAGTGGCCCAATGATATGAATTCGACATAAAACATAACTAGACAGCATGCTACACTATACAAGGACAAAATAGCAGCAACACAAGCAGTGACGAGCATGAAATTAGTCCTACACTTCTGGTGAGCCTGAAGCCGGACCTGCAAACAAAATAATAAGCTCGCATGCATAAGTTTTTGCTCACCATGACCTACCGGTTCCAAGTTGAATGCTATCCTCTGAGATGTGGCAACACTTTTGAATCAATGTGTCGCAAAGTGTTCCTCCCGTCATGCGAATTGAGTTGTGAATGGTGCCAACTCTCGCTTCAGCCGCATCTGATCTCCTCTCTGCTTCCTCAGCCTGAATTTTGTAGAGCTTTGCAGTGGTGTTGGTTTCATCCCACTTCACCTGAGCGAGCTTCTGTTCCAACTTCCGAACATTGCCCTGGGCTCTTGCGATGTCAAGAAATAGAAGTGCTTCTTTTTGTTGGAACTCTATGCGCTAGTCGTCATCGCGCTCGTCATCATCAAAACATTCTAATCCATCCTATAGACAATCACACTATCAGATATGTTTGTAATGAGCAATTTGCTACTTACAATGGGACGTTTTCTTGGGGCATCAAAATTTTGATTAGTGGAGGGAAGGCTGGGAGTTAGTGCGAGATAGCTGTTGTGAAATGGGGTGCCAGGCCCAACTCGAGACATGCTTCCAGAAAGAATGGGTTGTTGTGCCCCACGATTCGCCCCAGCAAACGGTGTACCCCTTGTGGCCAATGTTACACTGTGTCGGGCAAGGTTTTCGCCAGTGGTTGAGATGGATAAAGTTGAGGATTCAAATTTAGGGATTGGAAAAGACAGTGGGGTATCAGCATTTGGCGTGGCAGGAACGGTACTAACACTAGTCTGTGCACAGAGTGGTGTGGCGACGAACTGGCTGGTGGTAGAGTGATTGGAATGCTCAGAGGGCACGTCTGGATAGTGTTGCTGCAGCTATGACTTTTAGTTGACTCGAGTCACAGCCAAGTTGGTGGCTATTCACACATAGCCGAGCCACCGGCTTGAATAGCCACCGGCTCTGAATCCTTGGCTCAAGCTGGCCAAGTCGACTTGCAGTCGACTACAGCTGGACCACATGTAGACTACACGTTCTGGTGCACACCATACTTGCTCAATTTCAACTACTGATAATGTTCTATTGTACATAGTCCTTGT